>CAUYPK010067985.1:0-29719 GCA_963574355.1 Loris lydekkerianus | reverse complement strand
GTAGACCAAGCAAATGTTTTAAACCATAATTGTCGTGCATCAAATTCACAGCCAGAATCCCCAAGATCAAAAAAAATTTGCACAATACAAATAATAACTTAAAATACACACACACACATATACACACACTCTCACACACACATCTAACAGAACTGTGCTTGGGGAAACTCCATTTGTTGCATGCCACTACAGGCGTATTATGCTAAACAGCTGCTCCAGAATATCCTGTAGTGGCATGCAACAAATGGAATAGTTGTCTGGAAAAATCTATCACAGTAGGGCCCAGCTGTTTATTGGATGAGCAGAAAAGAAAGATATGCTTGTGGCAACCAGAAAGTTTAAAGGTCTTTCAAGTTGTATAAAATGGACCTGCAGAAACGTTTATGTGTTCTCAGGATGCAAAGTTGGAGCTGAAATGTGATATCAAACCAGTTGCAAAAAGTGTACAGCAGCCATCTCTTGAGGTCAAACCTGGTACCCAGATAGCAACACAGCTTCAGGACACATCTGTAAATTAGAATAAAAAACAAAGAGTAAGATAGAATACAAAAAAATTTAGTGTCATGCTTTTAAAAATAATAAAGGTATGAAGGATACGCACTGCCACTTAAAAGGTCCTAAACCTCAGGAATTTAAGAAACTGACTCAAATTTAGATATATAGCTGTTGATAAGTTATGTCTTGAGTAACTGGTAGTTAGAAGATGTTAGAATAAGCTTTTTTTTTTTTTTTTTTTTTGGGTAGAGACAGAGTCTCACTTTATCGCCCTTGGTAGAGTGCTGTGGCATCACACAGCTCACAGCAACCTCCAACTCCTGAGCTTAGGCAATTCTCTTTCCTCAGCCTCCCAAGTAGCTGGGACTACAGGCACCCACCACAACACCAGCTATTTTTTGTTGCAGTTTGGCCGGGGCCGGGTTTGAACTCACCACCCTCGGTATATGGGGCCGGCACCCTACCCCCTGAACCACAGGGGCTGCCCCAGAATATGCTTTTTTCTATGACAGAGTCTCACTTTGTCATTCTCAGTAGAGTGCTATGGTGTCATAGCTCACAGCAACCTCTAACTCTTGGGCTCAAGTGATTCTCTTGCCTCAGCCTCCCAAGTAGCTAGAACTACAGGTGCCTGCCACAAGACCTGACAATTTTTTTTTAAGACAGTCTCAGTTTGTCGCCCTCGGTTGAGTGATATGGTGTCACAGCTCACAACTATGTCTAGCTCTTGGGCTAGGGCGATTCTCTTGCCTCAGCCCCCCGAGTTGCTGGGACTACAGGCGCCTGCCACAACGCCCGGCTATTTTTGTTGCAGTTGCCACTGCTGTTTTAGCTGGCCGGGGCAGGATTTGAACCCATTACCCTTGGTATATGGGGCCGGTGCCCTATTCCCTGAGCCCCAGGCATCGCCTTGGCTATTTTTTTTTTTTTTTTAAAGACAGGAGTCTCACTCTTACTCAGGCTGGTCTCAAACCCATGAGCTCAGGGCAATCTACCTGCCTCGGCCTCCCAGAATGCTAGGATTACAGCATTCTAGGATTCATGAGCCACTATGCCTGGCCTGAAATAAGAATTCCTAACTATACACTGGATAAACTAACTTAAGCAATCAACCTTCATATATTAACAATTAGAAATGTTTCTGAAGAAAAGATAGGCAATACATAAATGGTGCTAGAGTCAGACTACCTAGGTTTCAGTCCTGGTTGAATCACTAGGATGTGAGCTTGGGCAAATCATTTCACCTCTTTAAATGCTATCCTAATCTGTAAAATGGGCCTATAAACAGTTCCTCCCTCATATGGTGACCATGAGGATTACAGAAGCTTTGGTGAGGATTTAAAGGATTTAGAACAATGCTAGGCATGTAAGCATTCTTTTGCTCTTAAGAGACAAGATATCCAGTGTTGAAACCTTGCTCTTGGAATTTGGGAAATTCAAAGAAAAACTTGGCAATACTTACAGCTTGTTGGCCTTGTCCCATACCGTCGCATAATCTGATCATGTGTGAATTTCACAAAAGATTCATATTGTTCTGAGAGGAGAAAGACAGTAAATACGTATTCTTAGAAACCTTCCCTCAATTTTTCAAGAGAAATTTCAGGATCACATTTAGCTTCCTGGTTTGAATTCTCCACTCTTATTTTGAGACAGAGTCTCACTTTGTCAATCTTGGTAGAATGCTATAACATCACAGCTCACAGCAACCTACAACTCTTGGGCTCAAGCAATTCTCTTGCCTCAACCTCCTGAGTAGCTGGGACTACAGACACCTGCCACAACTCCAGCTATTTTTACAGACGAGATCTTGCTCTTGCTCAGGCTGGTCTCCAACCTGTAAGCTCAGGCAATCCACCCACCTCAGCATCCCAAAGTGCTAGGATTACAGGTGTGAGGCTACCACGCCCGGCCAAATTCTCCATTCTTTTAGGCCTTTCCTCTTAGATCCCAAAGCCACACCAGTGGCTTCTAGATTTGGTCACTGATCACCTAAATATAATGATGCTTTCCTAATAACTTCTCCCCTGATGACATCACCCCCCACCAAGACAAAGAAGTATGCTCACCACTACAGGCCAAGAAATTTCAGCAAATCTCCTATGAGACTTGAAGCTTTGAAGCTCTTTCCTTGCTATAAATTTCAACACATATATTGAATGAAAAACATGAGTGGAAGAGGTATGAAATGTTCAGAAAGCTAAGAGAAAATTGTATGGCATCTAATTGCAGACAGTTCTATAGGAGCATCACCTTCTAAAGGCATAGTCAGTAGACAGATAGAAGGCAGCCTAACATCTGTGAACAAGAAGTGACTTAGAACTAGCTGATCTCAAAAATATTACGGTGGGAAAGGGAATGATATACTAGAGCCTTTTCTTACTTTTATTTGTTTAAGAGACAGGGTCTTACTCTATTGCCTAAACTGGAGTGCAGTAATGTGGTCAGAGCTCATTGCAACCTCCAACTCCTAGGGTCAAGTGATCCTCCTGCCTCACCCTCCCAAGCAGCTGGGACTACAGGCCCACACCACCACACCTGGCTAATTTTGTATTTTTTATAGAGACAGGGTCTCATGTTGCTCAAGCAGGCCTCAGGTGATCCTCCTGCTTCTGCCTTGCTAGCCTTGCTATACCCTATTATACCTCCCAAACTACTACGATTATAGACATATCGGCCTAGAGCTTCTTATAATACATTATTACTCTATTAAAGGATCAAAAAGTTCTATTAAAAGGTACCCAAAACTTTGTTTAACCCAACAGTTCCTAAAATAAAGCAAACCAATCAACCTTCTGAGAAATCATTTGTGTGGGTCATGAGAATAGGAAACAATTCTATTACAGGGAGAAGTGGTATTTCTTCACTTCTCCCTGCTAAGCACACAGCATCATAGCATGAAAATTGTCCATGAATTTCTTCTTCTTCTTTTTTTTTTTTTTGACAAGAGTTGCACCCTGATGCCAACTAGACTGCCAGGGCGTCATCATAGCTCACAGCAACCTCATACCTCAAACTCTTGGGCTCAAGTGATCCTCTTGCCTAAGCCTTCCCAGTAGCTGGAACTATAGGCAGCTATTTTTATTTATTTATTCATTCATTCTATTTTTAGTAGAGACAGGGGTCTCATGGTTGCCTCAGGCTGGTCTTGAACTTCTGAGCTCAAGCAATCCTCCTGCCTCAGTCTCCCAGAGTGCTGGGATTATAGGTGTTAACTACTCACATCAACACCGTAAGCAACAGATCTTAAACTGTATTACTATTTACTGCAGTAAATAGTACAGTTAAGGCTACAGTTAAGGAGTTTAATCAGAAGAGGAGTACGATGAGATCTGTGCTCCACATACAGCAGTGTTTAATGTGGAACACTGTCCTCTTTCACTCAACAAGTACTCCTTTCTGTTCCTGATTCAGATTCCTTCCTTCCACAGAAAGCTCTACTTGTTGCCATCACTAATGGTGACCTTCGCTCTAGCCTGAGCTAGCCTTGCTATACCCTATTATACCTCCCAAATCACAGGATGTCCAACACCCTTCTCATCCACCAAGTTACTCCCAGTAGGAAGTTTGAGAATGTTGACAACACTCCACCAAAATAGTTGTTGAATGGCTATCACCATATCCCAACTACCAGTTTACCTGCCAGGTAGCCTCAATGGCCTACTCTTACCTTTATTCACACGGAAAATTCTTATAAGAGCTTGCTTAATCTCATTTCAGGACTTCCGTAAGCTATAAATGACTAGTTTACAATCACCAAATACTAACTTTACTACTCAAACCCTCATGCATGAAGCTCTTCTTCAAACTTTACTGAGGTTAATTCTTGCAGAGCCCAATCTAACACAGTAGCTGCTGCCTCCACGCACCTGCTAGTTTGGTGTTGAGGACCTGTTCATATTCCTCCCGGATCTTGTCCTCATAGTCCTTAAGGAGACGCTCACAGATTATTCCAACTTGTCTGAGGGTGAAGGTGGGCTGGTCCTTCTTTATCCAGGAGGAACCTGGCAAAAGATGAATCTAGTTTACAAAATATATGCTAGTTTTAAGACTCAGAATTAACAGCTTCATAGAACGTCAAGGTAATATAAAAGCTGTGTGGAAAAATTTCAGTTTTTATTACTTCATGTGGAATATTCTCACAAAATACTCAATTTCTGACATTTGTTTTACAAAGCAAAACTGAAGGTAAATTGAGAGGTAGCAGGAGCTACATGTTATCTAGTTGTGTTAGCTGATCTCCATACAGAAGAAGTTCTGAGCCTTAACAATCTGAGCCCATATTCATAATCATTTTATAAAGAACAAGAACAAAAAAGTTTAAAACTGATATAAAACCTCTAGTCTGGATTAGAGAAAGCAGATTCATAGCATGAGAATTACCAAGATCTTTGGAGATAATCCAGAAGAACTATGTTTAACCAAAGAGGTGCAGAACCACTAGCAAAGTCATTAACCTTTAAGATCATCAAATCAAGTTCTTAGTAAATTCAAGCAAAGAAAAAATTCACAAGAAATTTTCTTCTTTTTTTTGAGATAGAGTCTCACTCTCTAGGCCAGACTAGAGTGCAATGGATGTCATCATAGCTCTCTGCAACCTCCAACTCCCCTGGCTCAAGCAATCCTCCACCTCAGCTTCATGAGTACTGGGACTATAGGTCATGCCACCATACTTGGCTAATTTTTGAAATACTTTTTTTAGGGTCATGCTGTGTTGTCCAACCTGGTCCAACAACTTGCCTCAGGCAATCCTCCTGCCCTGGGCTCCCCAAATGCTAGGATTATTATACGCATGAGCCACAATGCCCAGGCAAGAATTTCTTTTTGAAGTATGAATGAAGGAGACAATTAGGCACTACACATCTCATCCCAGATCTCCCTCTCTCTTTTTTTTTTTTTGCAGTTTTTGGCCGGGGCTGGGTTTGAACCTGTCACCTCTGGCATATATATGGGCTGGCACCCTACTCCTCTGAGCCATAGGCACTGCCCACTTTTTTTTTTTTTTTTTTTTAGAGACTGAGTCTCACTTTATCACCCTCGGTAGAGTGCCATGGCATCACAGCTCATAGCAACCTGGGTTTAGACGATTCTCTTGCCTCAGCCTCCCAAGTAGCTGGGACTACATACAGGTGCCTGCCACAACACCTGGCTATTTTTTTGTTGCATTTGACCGGGGCTGGGTTTGAACCCACCACCCTGGGAATATGGGGCTGGCGCCCTACTCACTGAGCCATAGGCACTGCCCAATTGATCTCTTTTTAATCTATGTTGAGGAGAGTGAAATACAATAGTTAGAATTAGAAACCAAAATGTCCATTGCAATGCTAGAAAACATGGAAATCTAACATTAGAACCAGAAGTTTTGTGGTAGACACTATGAATTCTTTTCCCTAAATACCTATTGTAACTTCCTTCTAGTTTCTCCTCAGTCTTTCTCAGTAGAGGCTCTGAAATTCAAATTGTATTTTTCCCAGACTTCTTGGTAGCTAAGATTTCAGATGTTATTAGGTTCTGCCATCAGATTCACTCACAGAAGATATGAATTCAGTACTGAAATAAGTGAGGGAATAAGCTTGTACTGGGCATCTATTTTGGTCGTGAGGCTAAAGGATTAACAGCCTGGTACTGGAGCTGGTAACTAGAGAAACAGATTTACAGGTGGCTTTCTGTTTATGATAAAAACAGCAGCCCTGGTTGGGCGCCTATGGCTCAAGCGGCTAAGGCGCCAGCCACATATACACCTTAGCTGGCGGGTTTCGAATCCAGCCAGGCCCACCCGCCAAACAACAATTACAGCTGCAACCAAAAAATAGCCGGGTGTTGTGGCGGGCACCTGTAGTCCTAGCTACTTGGGATGCGGAAGCAGGGGAATTGCTTGAACCCAAGAGTTGGAGGTTGCTGTGAGCTGTGATGCCACTGTACTCTACCCAGAGCTACAGCTTGAGGTTCTGTCTCAAAAAAGAAAAAACAAAAACAAAAACAAAAACCCCCCCAAAACCCAGTAGCCCTGGTGGTAGGTAGCCCAGTTCAGGGGTATTCCTGAAAGCTCAGGCTAAAATCTGTTCCTTCTGCCTTCTTAGTTGTAAGCCATTTAATACCCTGAAACAAATAATTTTTTACTTTAACTAGAGTGTATTTTTTTCCTACGAATAAAACCTGACGAAAATCATCTAGCTAGTCATACCGATAACATAGTCTATTACTTCAAAATTTTATTACTAAAATCTCAAGAAGATTGTTAGCTGTGACCACTAAAAGGTTTATCATTTATGTATGTGCAAGAGCTAGGACCTCTGGATTAAAGGAAATAATTTTTAAAAAGTATTGAGGTGAAATTTACACAAAACAGAATTAACCATTTTTTATTTTTATTTTTTTTTTTTTTTGAGACAGAGTCTCACTGTGTCGCCCTTGGTTGAGTGCTGTAGCAACATAGCTCACAGCAGCCTCCAACTCTTGGGCTTAGGCGATTCTCTTGCATCAGTATCCCAAGTAGTTGGGACTACAGGTGCCTGCCACAACGAATGGCTATTTTCTACTGCAGTTGTCACTGTTGTTTAGCTGGCTGGGGCTGGGTTCGAACCTGCCAGCCTCAATGTATGTGGCTGGTGCCATAACCACTGTGCCATGGGCACAGAGCCAGAATTAACCGTTTTAAAGCAAACAAGGTATTTTAAACTAAACAGGTATTTAGTTCCAAAACATTTCCATCACAACAAAAAATATAATACCTCACTTATTAAGTACCGTTTTTCCAATTCTCCCCTCCCCCAGGCTCCTGGCAAAAACGCCAATTTACATTCTGTAAGGAGACAACTTTCAAATCAAGGTGACTTTTTTTTTTTTTTTTTGAGACAGAGCCTCAAACTGTCACCCTGGGTAGAGTGCTGTAGCATCACAGCTCACAGCAACCTGCAACTACTGGGCTCAAGTGATTCTCCTGCCTCAGCCTCCCAAGTAGCTGGGACTACAGGCGCCCGCCACAACGCCTGGGTATTTTTCGGTTGCAGCTGGCATTGTTGTTTGGCAGGCCTGGGCTGGATTCGAACCCGCCAGCTCAGGTTTATGTGGCTGGTGCCTTAGCTGCCTGAGCCACAGGCGCCGAGTCAAATCAAGGTAACTTTTAACCCTTAGAATTAATAAAAAGTAGAATGTTTTGGGAGGAAACAAATTCCCCTACTGTTAAAGAAGTCAAAGTTCGGTCTCTCACCTCTTCTACGTGAGAGGGACCCACTTCTAATTCTCTTTGGAAGTGCTCTAAACTTTTATCTTTGTTCTTCCTAAATAAAATCTCTGTTACCCTGAAACTTGTACAGAAGTCCCAGGAAAAAGATTCCCAAAAGACCCCTGCATTCCACACATTCCATATCGGATCCCAGGTTGCAATAGCCCTATGTGAAATGTGCAAAAGTGGCCCAGAGCCTATTGGTCCTATTTTTTGTTTTTCATTCTTCCCAACCTTTGTATTTAAAAGCTTCAAAATTGGAAGCAGAGAGTTAGTTGAAAAAAAAAGAGAATTTATACACACAGCAGAACAGCCGAAAAATCAGAGCAAAAATTCGCCAACAACTGGCCAACATGCATAACAAAAGATGTGAAGCCTATCCCCGACTTTGCTGAAAAGCTCAGAGAAATAATGGGAGAAATTGAAAATTCAATTAATACTTTCAAAGAAGAACAGAAATTGATAAGTGAACAGCTTTTTTTTTTGAGACAGAGTCTCACTATGTCACACTCAGTAGAGGGCTGTGGCATCATAGCTTACAGCAACCTCCAACACTTGGGCTTACGCGATTCTCTTGCTTCAGCCTCCCAAGTAGCTGGGACTACAGGCGCCTGCCACAATGCCTGGCTATTTTTGTTGCAGTTGTCATTGTTGTTTAGTTGGCCCAGGCTGGATTTGAATCCGCCAGCTCCAGTGTATGTGGCTGCTGCCCTAGCTGCTTGAGGTACAGGTGCTGAACCTTTTCTTTCTTTTTTTTTTTTTTGTGAGACATAGCCTTGGGTAGAATGCTGTGGCATCACAGCCCACAGCAACCTTCAACTCCTGGGCTCAAACAATTCTCCTGCCTCCACCTCCCAAGTAGCTGGTACTACAGGCGCCTGGCACAACGCCCAGCTATTTTGGGGGTGCAGCTGTCACTGTTGTTTGGTGGGGCGGGCTGGATTTGAACCCGCCAGTTCAGGTGTATGTGGCTGGTGCTTTAGCTGCTTGAGCCACAGGTGCCAAGCCTTCTTCTTCTTTTTTTTTTTTTTGAGACAGTCTCACTCAGTTGCCCTGGGGTTGAGTGCCATCACGTCATAGCTCACAGCAACCTCAAACTCTTGGGCTCAAGTGATCCTCTTGCCTCAGCCTCCAGAGTAGCTGGGACTACAGGTGCCTGTGATGCTCTCAATTCCTGAACTCAGGCAATCCACCTGCCTTGGCCTCCCAGAGTGTTAGGATTATAGGTGTGAGCCACCATGTCCAGCCCAAACAGCTTATTAAAGAAGAGAAAACAACTAACAATGAATGAACTGAGTGCTATATCAAGAAAAATGGACTCAGGGGCTTTGGGTAATTCAGAAATAGAAAAAACTTTCAGAGCAACCTCAAGCAAAGTTTCTGTACAATAAGTCATACCAAGTACGTTTCCAGAAGAAATATTAGATTTTGAAAAATTCCTTCAAGCTCAGCACCTGTGCTCAGTGGCTAGGGCGCCAGCCACATACACCGGGGCTGGCAAGTTCAAACCCGGCTGGACCTTCCAAACAACAACTACAACCAAAAACAGTCAGGTGTTGTGGCAGGCGCCTGTAGTCCCAGGTACCTGGGAGGGCTGAGGCAAGAGAATCACTTAAGCCCAGGAGTTGGAGGTTGCTCTGAGCTGTGACACCATGGCACTCTACCCAAGGTGACAGCTTAAGGGTCTGTCTCAAAAAATAATGTATAGCTCTAAAAACAAATAAAAAGACAAAAGTTCACCATCACTGGAGATGTCCCAGTACTGGGTTGTTGAACCCCATTGGCAAGCATTATAGCAGGCAAGATTGGTTTACTGCATACATGACCATGAAGATTCTTTGCAATCTTGAGACTCTCATTTCTGAGCATATCCTCTCTGACCACCTGGCAATGATGTTACAGAGCAGACTGTCCAACAGAATATTCTGCAATGATGGAAGTGCAGGTCCAATAAAACAGCCACATAGGGCTATTGAGCACTTGAAATGTGACTACTGCATCTGAGAAACTCAATTTTAAAATTTTATTTAATCTTAATTAATATAAAATAGCTGCATATGGCTGATGGCCATAGTATTACACATTGGAGTTACAGATGAGATGTTCTTGTATTGGGTAGATGTAGATGGAAGCACAATCAAAACAAGAATTTTTTTTTTTTTTTTTTTTTTTGTGGCTGGGTGCCTGTAGGTCAGTGGTTAGGGTTCTAGCCACATGCTCTGGGGCTGGTGAGTTCGAACATGTCTGGGCCTGCTAAACAAAAAAAAAAAAAAAAAAGAATTTCTGGCTTGGTGCCTGTGGGTCAAGCAGCTAAGGCGCCAGCCACATGCACCTGAGCTGGTGGGTTTGAATCTAGCCTGGGCCCGCCAAACAATGACAACTGCAACCAAAAAATAGCCAGGTGCCTATAGTCCCAGTTACTTGGGAGGCTGAGGCAGGAGAATCGCTTGAGTCCAGGAGGTAGAGGTTGCTGTGAGTTGTGATGTCACAGCACTCTACCCAGGGCGACAGCTTGAGGTTCTGTCTCATAAAAAAAAAAAAAAAAAAAAAAATTCTTTTTGGAAGGGCTTATGGATGGGTGGGGGAAAAAAAGGAATTTCTTCTTAAATTTCCAATTTCATGACTTTATGATTTTAAAGGTCTACTTTACCAATTTTATTACATTAGAATTGAGAAATTACCATTGCATTAATAAATACCATTTACTGACTCTTAAAGGGATTTTGAGCACACAAACATAGGCTTACCTGGAGAACTAGGTGCTGTGAGTGCTGAGGAGTGAGGTTGACTTTCCGAAGCACAGACTTCACTCTGATTAAGAACAACTTCTAAATGTCTCCACCTCTGGTAACGACTATATTCTTGTTTTATGTTCTGAAAAATTTGCTCTAATAAAAAAGAAACAAACTTTGAGCTTTCACTTTATTGTGCCATTTCTTCAAACTTTCTTCAGAAGTGGGAAAAGACAAGGAAGGTCTTTTGATTAGACATTTACTATCTTTACAATGTAAGTCTCAATCTCTTCCCTCCCCCCACATGAATAAGTAAAATGTTTATAAGCATTCCCCCTCCATCCAGACACAGTGTACTCTTATTGCTACTATTTCAACAATGCATAGAAAAGTGACTACCTTGCCATAAGCTACCCAAAGTTCTTTTACTGTATCTGAGAAACTGAATTTTAAAATTTTATTTAATTTTAATTAATATAAAATAGCTGCATATGGCTTATGGCCATAGTATTACATGTTGCAGTTATAGATAAGGATGTTCTTATAATGGGTAGATGGAAGCACAATCAAAACACGAATTTCTGGGGTGCCAGCCCCATATACCGAGGGTGGCAGGTTCAAACCCAGTCCCGGCTGAACTGCAACAAAAACATAGCCGGGCGTTGTGGTGGGTGCCTGTAGTCCCAGCTACTCGGGAGGCTGAGGCAAGAAAATCACCTAAGCCCAAGAGCTGGAGGTTGCTGTGAGCTGTGATGCCAGTGCACTCTACCATGGGTGATAAAGTGAGACTCTGCCTCTACAAAAAAAAAGAAAAAAACAAAACAAACAAAAAAACCCCCACGAATTTCTTTTTGTGGCTAGGTGCCCATACCTCAGTGGTTAGGGCACTTGTTTTCCTGTGGCAATGAAGACCAGATCTGCCCTTTGCTGATGGGTTGGTACAATTTATAGTAAAAGAAACCTCCCTTTACCTAATGGGGAACTATTTTTTATCTCCTTTAAATTTCATAATTTCTTTCTTTTCTTTTTTTTTTGAAAAGGTAAAATAGCTTAAAGCATTTACTATCTAAACAAATCAATCTGTTAATAGTAGTCACAAAATATGCTTAATATAGAAACCCAAATTTATGTCCTTTAAGAAAAAGTATAAGGTGGCGCCTGTGGCTCAACAGAGTAGGGCACCAGCTCCATATGCCGGAGGTGGTGGGTTCAAACCCAGCCCCAGCTAAAAACTGCAAACAAAAAGAAAAAGTGTAAATTGTATTCCACCTCGAAACATAAATTAACCCACTTAAAGAATCTGCAGCAGTCAAAGCTATGAATTTTTAACTTCAGAATAAAATAATAGGAAGTACTTTATACTGCTTTATATCTAAAAAATGCTTAAAACTTCTCATAAAAATAGTCCGAGGCAACTATTTTTTCTTTTATTTTTTAACAGATATGTTTAACATTATGGGCAACATTTTTTTTTTTTTTTGTAGAGACAAGAGTCTTACTTTACTGCCCTGGTGGAGTGCCATGACGTCACAGGACTCACAGCAACCTCCAGCTCTTGGGCTTCCGAAATTCTCCTGCCTCTGCCTCAGCCTCCCGAGCAGCTGGGACTACAGGCGCCCGCCACAACGCCCAGCTATTTTTTTTTTTTTTTTTTGTTGCAGTTCGGCGGGGCTGGGTTTGAACCTGCCACCCTCGGTATATAGGGCTGGCTCCCTACTCACTGAGCCATAGGCGCCACCCATGGGAAACATTCTAAAAACTTAGGCTTCACAGACTTTCAGGCATTCAAATACTGTGGTCCCTTTTTTTTGATGTGGTTTTACTCAGCTAGGGAAAAAAAGCATGGTAGACAACTTAACACATTTTCACCAAATTGAAAGTAGTACAAAAATTTTAAGATAGATTCTACAGAACTACGCATCATACCTAATGTTATCATTAAAAATAGAAGACAGTATTTTCTTCAGCAAATTAAACAGCATATTGGTATGCTGTTAACGTATACCTTTTAATGTGTACTGTCGTTCATAAATTATTTATAATTTCTACTGTGTGAAAAGAACAAGTATGTAAATTTTCTGCAAAACTGGAAAAAAGCAATACAAAACTTATGAAAGCCTGTGTTTTATACTGTACAAAAGTAAGCCGGTTTTTCTCTTCAAATACCATACACCGTATGCAGTAATATTTTGGACATACTATAGTAACTCTTGAGGATATTTTAATGCTGGAGGTAAGTTTACAGGCCTAGATTCTTCATCAAGGATTAGATCTTCTATTTCACTCCCTCTGTACTTCCTTTTACATATTTTTCCACCACCTTTTTCTTGAGAAATAACTTCAACGCTTCTCTTGATGCGACTGCTTTTGCATTTTCTTTGCTTTTTCCACAGCCAGTGCCCAAATACACGGACTTGCATCTCAATTCACAAACAATACTTTCTTGAGAGCTCTTATTTTGAGGCAGATCTGTCAGTTCTGTTTGTGGGACAAAAAAACACATCCAAGGTTGCTTTCAGAGCCTCGATAGCTGCATTTAGGAGCCCTCCATGATTCACACTAGGACTAAAGCTGCCGACAGCTACCAACTTCCATGCTATTGTTTTATTATATACAGTTTATTGAAGAAAGGTTGCTTCTGTTTCACATCTTCATTGGTTAACTTGCAACAAGAGAAATTTGACAACTTTCACTTGATTGTGAAGTACTTTTAGAAGACAACTGTGAGGTGCTAGTCTGAGAACTACTCTTAGAAGCCAGCTGGGATACACTTGCTAAGGAAGTGCTTTTGGAAACCAGAGATCCACTGGTCTGGGAGCTGCTCTAAAATTCATAATTTCTTTCTTTCTTTCTTTCTTTTTTTTTTTTTTTGAGACAGAGTCTCACTACGTCACCCCTTGGTAGGGTGCTGTGTCACAGTCCCCAGCTTTAAACTCCTGGGCTCAAGCGATTCTCTTGCCTCAGCCTCCCAAGTAGCTGGGACTACAGGCACCCGCCATAATGCCTAGCTATTTTTTGTTGCATTTGTCATTGTTGGTTAGCTGGCCCAGCCTGGGTTCGAACTTGCCAACTTCAGTGTATGTGTCTGGTGCCGTAACCACTGTGCTACGTACAGGCACCAAGCCTAAATTTCTTAATTTCTCAAACTAAGTATCAAAGGCGAGTCTCTTACCATCCAAGGCTTTCTAAGAATGCTCTTGCCCATATAAGACTCTTACTATCTTTGGAAAAAGGAAAACAGAAACCATTATGATCACAAGCCTGGACACTAACCAGAGGAAGAGGTAAGGCTTATTGCTTGGATTGATGGTCAGGGCTTAGAAAAGAATTTCCTGATCTTACAAGAGAAAGTATTTGGGGGGATTCAGATTACTATTCTGAGTCAAAGTAATCACAAACCAAATTTGCTAACACTATTAAAGGGAGTCAAGGGAAAACAAATACTCCTAGAGACAACAAAGAATTTGAAAGGATATGGTTTCCAAGTTCTTTTTTTTTAAGGTTTTATTAATTTTGTATTTAATTCTGACATCACCTGAAATACATACATATATATATATCTTTTATTTTTATTTATTTATTTCTTTTAAACTTTTTTGCAGTTTTTGGCCGGGGTTGGTTTTGAACCCGCCACCTCTGGCATATGGGGCCGGCGCCCTACTCCTCTGAGCCACAGGCGCTGCCCGGTTTTCAAGTTTTTTGTTTTTGTGCTATAACATTGTATTCACTTAAAGACTCCTGAAAGGGAAAAAAAGAATTCCAGAAAATTGGTATCCACTCCTCCAACTCTTATTATTCTAGTGTATACTTTGCTATATTTTCTTAATGGTGGGAGATGTTAATAATGCCACTTTGCTTCTTAGCTCTGTGATTGTAACCTTGGGAAGTCATTCACCTTGTTTAATATAAATGTCAAAAGCCTACATAAGGTAGTGAAAATCAAAACCAAAGATAATGAACACCATAAGAATTGATAGTCCAGTCCAAAAACTGGTATCAACTCAATGGCTTCATACAAAGTTAAGATTCCATAACTCTCAGCCTAAACGCTGGAAAAAATGGTGTAGGATCAGCAATGTTTCCCTTAAGAATGCTATTAAGTTCATATTTTAAGTCCCTGAATTTATGAAATTTTCACTTCATTTTTAAAATGCATTATTCTTTAAGCTCATACCTGCCAGACTGAATACAAGGACGTAAGAAAATGCAAAGACTTGAAACAAGAAAGGACAAGTACAGTATGATGACAATGCTCATGGGAAAAGAAGGTCTGTGATAAACATCTCACTGTCTCTTATATGGCAAAGCAAATAAATGGAAAGGTATAACTTTGAGGCTGATAGAAGGACTATCAAGTCCATGTAGATATGATTTTCTTCCAAAGAAGGCCACATAAGACAGGTAAGGTTTTAAAAAATGCAAATTTCTATTTAACAGTTGGTCACAATTTTAAACATTGCCTCTCATTATTATTTGAAGTTGTGCTTCTAGGTTGTATCAGGCTAGGTTCACCCTCTAAACTCTACAATGGTTCCTAGTTACTACAGACCAAAAATCCAAACTCTAAACATGACATTCAATGCCTTCCAAGATCTGGCCCAACTAACTTTCCCCATTCCATCTCACACTACAATCCAGTTAACATTAAATTATTTTTTCCTTATTTTGAGTCTTCTGGCCTTGGCTCTCGCAGTTTCCCCTGTGCTTAAAATGGGGCTATCCCCCAAACATTTACACAAGACTCAGCTAAAATGCTATCTCAAGCCCCCCAACTCTCCAGTCATGATCACTTAATTACTTTGAATCTAGACTCACTCAATGTTTACCAACATCTCACTGAGGTCAGCAAACCCCATCCATGCCTGGTTATCTACCCTGCTCTTAATAATTTTGTAGTACCTTTCCACATAAAATGCTAAATAGGTCAAGCATCCCTTATATGAAATGCTTAGAAGTGTTTCATATTTTGGAATATTTGCATCATTCTTACAGTTGAGCATCCCTAACCTGAAATCTGAAATGCTCCAATGACTATTTAAGTGTCATGTTGGCAGCATTCTGGATTTCAGATTCTTGGAATATGCTCAACCTGTACTACACAAACCTTTTTTAAGGGGAGGTAAAACAGATTCTTGACCATTTCTGAGAGTTTACAACCCTTGAGATAGTAACTGTGGTGTTATAAAATGAAGTCACTGAAATTTAAACTAACTTCTCCACTAGTTGGCTTTATTCTATTTGTATAGTAACATTCCCTCCTTCATTCTTCCTTTTTAATCAAAAAGACATCTTTCACTTAAGCCAAAGCACCAAATAATGATTAGTACTTTATATTTCTTTCATGATTGAGCCACATTCCAATAAGCATTAAGAAACATAACTATGGCTGGGCTGTAGTTATCCTGTAGCTCAAGCGGCTAAGGTGACAGCCACATATACTGGAGCTGGCGGGTTTGAATTCAGCCTGGGCTGCCAAACAACAATGATGACTACAACCAAAAAATAGCCGGGCACTGTGGCAGGCGCCTGCAGTCCCAGTTACTTGGGAGGCTGAGGCAAGAGAATTGCTTAAGCCCAAGAGTTGGAGGTTGCTGTGAGCTGTGATGCCATAGCACTCTACCCAGGGCCACAGCTTGAGACTCTTGTCTCAAAAAAAAATAAAAAATAAAAACTAACTATTATGTTCACAATGCCTGGCTTTAAAAAAAAAGATAAGAAACATTACCAATCGATCTTTACAAATGAAACATTTTAATATAAATAACCAGGAAACTAGTTCACATCTTTGCAAAAATTAGATTTTAAGATTTAAAAAACAGTGGCCCCATTATAGCACTCTGCCATATTCAGGCCTCCAAATATATCCAACAGTCATTTATTAAACAATTATTATAATGTGACCTATAAGACAAATAATAGTATAGTATGAAGAAATAAAACATTTACATAGAATCTGTCGCTTTGGCTAGGTGGCTCATGTGCTAATCCTAGCAGTCTGGGAGGCCAAGGTAGAAGGATCTCTTGAGCTCAGGAGTCTGAGACCAGCCTGAGCAAGAGTGAGGTCCCATTTCTATTAAAAACAGAAAAATTAGCCAGGTGTTGTGGCAGGCACCTGTAGTCCCACCCTGAACTCAGGAATTTGAGGTTGCTGTGAGCTAGGCTGACACAACAGTACTCTGGCCTGGGGCAACAGAGTGAGACTCTAGATTAAAAAAATAAAAATAAAACAGGAAAAACACCATCATTTAATATTTTTCAAAATACTTTGTGCAGCTATCTCACTGGGCCCTCAACAAAAGATAGGGCAAGGTTCAACTTCATAGAGGTGAGGCTCAGAAAGATTATGTGACATCTCTGGGTATCTGCAGGAGCCCTGGAATATTAAAAAACAAAACACTGCAAGTAGATATCTAAGCCCTCCCCACCCCCACTTTTAAGGGCTCTTTAAAAAGAACTTTTGAAAGCATTATCTCATTCTGTGCATAAGGTTATACAACACTGAGTGGCTAGGGAAATTAAAGTAAAACAGTTTCTTAACAGCAGGTTAGTCAGGTAATGGATGAGAGACTTGAAGAAATGACTCTATTGGGATTAGCAAATAGAAGAGGAAATACAGACACAGAGGGTAGGTCTGGAGGAGAGAAGAGAGGTACGATTAAAGGTACAGTTAAAAAAAACTGTTTAGGTAAGATACGGGTGTAGCTGGTAAGTCCTCTGAATTCCAGGATAAAGACTAGATGAACACCAATATGAAAATAAAGTCTGGGAGGGGCTTAGCTGGCTGCAAGAATATGGGGATGAGGACCTGAAAACTGCCTTGTGGATATAAAGAAAGGAGGAAATGAAACTTAATGGCACTGGTAGCGTAAAGGGGTGAGGAAAGAATGATTTTAAAGTAACCCCAAGGTTTTGCTTAAGCTTGAGGAACAGAAAAACACAAAGAAATGACTTGCCAAAGTCCATTTTTAAACCCCCTTCATTTCTGGGAGCCCTTAAAAATTGCTGAATATTAATGCTGATGCACTTTTTCCTCTACCCCTGCACTGTGATTAGGTATCTTTACTGTAAGACCAGCACTTCCTTTTCCTTGGCCAAAGTGGAATGCCTTATTGAAGCAAAGTCCCTCTGTTAAGGACAGCTGACTTCTTTCACGGTGAAAGATTTTCAGATTCTAGCTAACGATCTACCGATTTCAAGCCATATATGGCACAAGACAATAGTCATACGATAAAAGAACATAGCTAGTCCCTTAGAAAGGATCAGGTAGAAATCTTCCTGATTCTTGCGGTGGCCTCGGGTCCCTAAAGACTTCTGGAAATGAGGTCTCCGTACAAGCTACAGTGCAGTGCAGTGCAGAACAGAACACACTCACGCCCCTTCCCATTAACCCGCCCCCATCCCCTATTCTTAAGGCTAGGTTCGTGAGTAGAATCCAATTTTCCATGGCCCACTGGATCTGCAGGGAGGCTCAGTGCAGGCCTAGGCAGCGGAGGCAAGGAGGGGCTTCAGGCACGGGGAGGGCGCTGAACGGCCAGGGATATGTCCATCTTCTTGGTGCCCACCCCTCCAGCGTCTCCAGCTCCAACAAAACCGAAAACCGACAGTGGCCCCACTACCCCTCCCGGATGTCTCCCATCCCCGGAAGCAACCAGGCCCAGCAGCACCCCAGTTCCCTTTTCTCAAGGCAAAAACCGGGTCGTGAGTGAAATGGCCTGGTTTTCATTACCCCCCATCCCAAAATGCCTGGGCCTGGCTTCCTGCCAAGCCCGCAACAGCGTAGGTTACCCGGAGTTGGAAGGCGCCGCTCGCTGCCGGGCGGGGCGGGCTGCTGCAGAGTCGGCTGCGGGGTCTGGGTCTGAAGCGGCGGCGGTGGCGGCTCGGCGTCCGGGGGCCTAAGGCCCGGAGTGGGGCCGGGGAGAGGGGCGCAGCGCCGCCGCTTCGGGGAACCGGGGCTCAGCAGAGCCGCCTCGAACTCCATGGGCCGCTTCAGCGTCGCCCCGCACGCCATGCCGTTGAGGGGCCAGAGACCGAGAGTAGACGCGGCGGCAACTGCGACCCAAGGTCCGGCTCCTCAGCCGGGCTCGCAAGCCAAGCCGGCTCCAATGGCGCCTCCAGCACCCGGCAGCGGCGCTGGCCCCGCCTTCTGTGACGTCACGGGAGCGCACCACCGCCTGGCACGGGGTGAGAAGCCGGAAGAGGGCCGCTCTGGGAGGCTGGTCAGCAACAGGCTCGGCCAGCAGCTCCCCTGCTGAGGAAATGGAACGGTCTGGGCGGAGAGCTTGGTCACCCAGCAACATCGGAAAGGCCCCCACCCCCGCCTCCGCCCCTGCAGGGTCCCTTCCCCCTCAGCGCTACGGAGGTCTCGCCCAGGTGTCCCTTTAGGTTTTCGCACTTGCGTGGCACTACAGCGCGTAAGGGAAAGCTTGGAGGGGCCTGAACTCTTGGATCTCGTAACCTTTTAGGCTTCTCTTGTCCCCAGTACAGAAGAGAGGTTCTTAAAGGTCATCAAGGGCATTCCACTGAGTTCAATAAGGTCTTGCCCTTAAAAGTAACCAACCATTTGAGGATGGGCTTTAGGAAGTCCACAAACCTCGTGAAATTATGTGCAAAATTCTGGAGTGGCGGTGGATTGTTTTGTGATTGTATTTTTTGTAATAACTTAGCTATATCTTAATCAGCTCATCAAAAGGGTCTGTTACTCAAAGTTAAAAGCAAACCGAGGGCGGCACCTGTGGCTCAGTAAGTAGGGGCTAGCCCCATATACTGAGGGTGGTGGGTTCAAAGCCGGCCCGGCCAAACTGCAACCAAAAAATAGCTGGGCGTTGTGGTGAGCGCCTGTAGTCCTAGCTACTCGGGAGGCTGAGGCAAGAGAATCCCATAAGCCCAAGAGCTGGAGGTTGCTGTGAGCTGTGACGCTACTGCAATCTACTAGGGGTGACAAAGTGAGACTGTCTCTAAAAAACAAAAACAAAACCAGAAAATACCTGCTATCCAGTCTGGTGTTAATGTTAACTTAAGCTGATAGCGGATTTGCCAGTTTCACCATCTGACTTGGCAGCTTAGACGATTTGCCAGTTTTACCATCTGACGTGGTTCTACCTTAGGTCTATCTGAATTCTTCACAGCAGTAGCAGCTGCAAAGTGCTTTTGATTTTCTGGAACTATGACTAGGTAACAGGAGGGTTCTACTTTCAGAAACTATATGTCCTTGTATTTTACTGGGGGGAGCCATTCCAGTGCTTTCAACAAATCATCACAGGGATCTGTGATCCAAGAAAATGTTAAAGCCTTTCTCTAACTATTCATGTACTATTTATGAAATAATGACCATGCCAGTCTTCAGCATATCTCTGAGATCTTATAGAACAGTCCAAGTTTCACCCATATGTGCTCCAATTTTTGAGTTGGAGAATATGGGTATGCCATCTCAGTTCACATTCTTTGTCCCTTTTCTCTTGGGGGGGGGCTCTTCAGTTTCTCCAAATTCTTTTTTTGTTGTTGTTGTTGAGATAGTTCTACCCTATGCCCTGAGCAGAGCGCAATGGTGTGGTACCTCACTGCAACCTCAGGTTCCGGCTATAGTCATCCTGCTGCCTCAGCCTCCGAAGCCGCTGGGATTACAAGCGCTCAGACAAGCCTTGAACTCCTAAACTCAAGCAATCTTCCCCCCTTAGCCTCCCACAGTGCTGGGATTACAGGCATGAGCCACAGCACCTAGCATCTCCAAATTCTTTAAAGATCACAATGTAGGTCGTGTATTTTTGCATTTATCATTTTAAAATAGCAGAAATAATTCTAAAAGGGCTAAACATACCAAATATTAAGTTCATTTTATTCCATTTCTTGTCCATAAGAACATAAAGGAGGTTTACAATAGAAAACAAGAAATAGAACAGGGAAATAAGAAATTGGGCCAGAGCAAAAGGAGATCACCATTATCCTGAGGTTAAACATGACTGACTGCAATTTACTTTCAAGCTTCCTGGATGTCAAGGCAAAAATGAAAACACAGTTCGTGTTGAATAGAATTTGTCATTTGAAAGGAATGAGTTCATCAGAGGAGATAGACCATTGGATTTTCTTTTTCCTATATCACTAAATTCTAAAGGTAGTTTCTCATGTCACTTTCTTGGGAAACAGTGAATGATGTAATAATACAAGCAAGAAAATATGTACAAGAAAGTAAAAAGCAAAATTCATATGTATATATCTTATTACGTCTGACAAATGCCAAGGACATAAGAAGCAACTGAGTGATGGTATTTCATAAGAGGCTTGTCTAATGTGGTCCAAGTAAGTTGCTTTCTTATAGTATAAACAGGTCCAAAGTTAGAGCTTAGAAGGTTTGAAAAATATGTTACTTGAGTAGTTGTTCTAAATAGCACATTTTTTAGCCAGGGATTTGGTAAGTGCTTTAATAGTCACTCTCTTCTCTGTGATCCTTTAAAACTTTGAGTATGCCTTGTAATATTAGTGTTTTCAAACAGGAAATTATAATTTGTTTATATACGTGACTGTGCTTCAAAACTGTAAACTCTTTGAGAATAATAATCAGACCTCATTCATCTGTTTCCCCATTCCCAACACAGTGTTTAAATATAGTAGGGGTAGGCACAGAATAAATATTGGTCAAATGAATAATGGCAATTATTTCAAGGTTGGTCTCTCTGTCTCAGAAAGCTGATAGTCCACATTGCTGAATGAGGGTGGATTCAGGTGATTCAGAAACCAAACAAATTAGTTGATGGTATATCCTATTATATGTTGCAGATGACAGTGGCCCAGCCAGAGAGCTGCCTTTGAAGGAGGCAGATAGGCTGCTTTGAAAGGACTGCTAAGTGTGGTGTCTCCATGTGAGGTAACCATAGTCCAGGTCCACTTTGTTTTGCATATCCAGACCCTTTACCAGTCATACACATGCACACATATACACACGTATTATTATCTTCCCTGTGCTGGGTATTATCATATACTAATATATGATGGTATGAAAAGAGAGCCAGGTCCCACACAGCGGCTCCTGCCTATAATCCCAGAAGGGTGATGTGGGAGTTTGCAACCAGCCTGGAAAACATACAAGGCCCTGTCTCTACAAAAAGTCAAAAAATTAGCCAGGCATGGAGAGGAAGGAGGATTGCTTGAACCCAGGAGTGGGAGGTTACAGTGAGCAATGATCATGCCAATGCACTCCAGCTGGGCAACAGAGTGAGACCCTGTCTAATAAAAGAAAAGAAGCCTGCTTCCGGGCTTCCTAAGACTTCCTGTCTGTTAGAGATGACAGATGTTAATCAAATAATCACAACAAATATATGACTGCAAACTGTGACAAGTATTGTGAAGCGAGAAAACTGAGTCTTTATTTTTCCTAGACACATTTCTCAGAATATAGCAACTGGGAGACTTAACCTGTTGGAGAGCAATGAAAACCTCCCTGAAGAAGTGACATTTGACATAGAGCTGAATCAATAGGAGTTAACCAAGCAAAGAAAGAGGGAGGGAACAGCAGAGGGGACAGCATACCACGAAAAAGAGACTACCATAGTATGTTTGAGGAATCAAAAGAAGTTTCAAGTGACTGTAATACAGATCATGAATGTGAAGAGTCAGGGAGGAAAAAGTAGTAAGGAAGACAGAAAGAAGAAGGAATTTAAATATGATCAAGGGCTCAGCTCCTGTAGCTTAGTGGCTAGGGTGCCAGCCACATACACCCGAGCTGGCGAGTTTGAACCCCGTCTGGGCCTACCAAACAACAATGACAACTACAACCAAAAAAATAAAAAAATAAAATAAAATAAATAGCTGGGCATTGTGGCGGGTGCCTGTAGTCCCAGCTACTTGGGCGGTTGAGGCAAGAGAATCACTTAAGTCCAAGAGTTTGAGGTTGCTGTGAGCTGTGATGCTGTGGCACTCTACCCAGGGCGACATAGCGAGACTCTGTCTCAAAAGAAACAAAATAAAACAAAAAAGAAAAAAGAAAAAATATATGATCACATTTACAATTGAAAGATTTCTGGCTGTGGTATGAAGAACAGTTTGGAAGAGAACAGGAATGACTGAAGGAGATTAACAAAGGGGTTATTTTCTCAGTCCAGATGCGTGCCTTGTAGTATTAGTTTTGATATATTACAAGGAACCTCCCACCTCCCAGCAAACACACAAATTCTTTCATATCCACAGTGGAGTGTGTTTTAGGGCTAGTTTACCTTATAAAAGATCTAAAAGAGGTCTGAGGCTTTGCCTGTTATGGGTGCCAGCGATTGTCACACCCAGAGGTGTGGTTGGGCTAAAAGGTGGTGTTGGGAATGAAATGAAAGAATATTATCCTCCAAAATATTCTAGGATTCTTTGCCTGAAGTTTCCAAAGGAGTTGTCTATATTGACTGTCTTCTTTTATATACTTCCCACCTATTACTTTACCCACTAACCCACACCCATCTTACCTGTGCCCTTCCCATTCCTCCAGAATAGGTAAGATCACCAGTGACTGCCAAGCTATGGAGCAAAGTGAATATGAGCAAAGTTTAGGAGATAAAATCAACAGATCTTGGTAAGGATTAGGAGATGAAAGATTAGGCTTTTGGCTTCCTCCACAACATATGAGGTCTGACAATTAAGTTTGTGAACTCATCTTAGAAAAAGTGCAGCAGGCTGGGCACGGTGGCTCATGCCTGTAATCCCAGCACTTGGGAGGCCACAGTGGGTGGATTGCCTGAGTCCATGAGTTTGGAGAACAGCCTGAGCTGGAGGGTAACCTCATCTCTAAAACTAGTGGGGCATTGTGGTGGGTGCTGGTAGTACCAGCTACTCAGGAGGCTGAGACAAGAGAATTGCTTGAACCCAAGAATTTGAGGTTGCTGTGAACTATGATGCCATGGCTTTTTACTGAGGGTGACAAAGCGAGACTCTGTCTCAAAAAAAAAGAAAAAAAAATTATTGGCTTAAAAAATTACTTTAAAAATTAGCTTAAGAAATACACTGCAAAGAAAATTCCAATAGTAGCCAGAAACAAAAAGCAGCAAATTGGCTGAGGCAAGAGAATCATTTAAGCCCAAGAGTTGGAGGTTACTGTGAGCTGTTAATGCCACTGCACTCTACCAAGGAGGACATAGTAAGACTCTGTCTAAAAAAAAAGGAAAGAAAAAAGCAGGGAGCGGGGAAGATGGGTGGAGGGAGGGTTATTGGTGGGAACACACCTATGATCCATTTTACAAGGGTACATGTTAAATCTACTAAGTGTAGAATATAAATGTCTTAACACAATAACTAAGAAAATGCAGTGAAGGCTACATTAACCACTTTGATGAAAGTATTTCAAAATTGTATATAAAACCAGCACATTGTACCCCATAATTGCATCAATGTACACAGCTATGATTTAATAAAAAAAAAAAAAGATAAAAAAATAAAAAGAGGGCTCTGCTCCTGTGGCTCTAGTGGCTAAGCCAACAGCCACATACATCTGAGCTGGCGGGTTGGAATCCAGCCCGGGCCTGCCAAACAATGACAGCTGCAACCAAAAAATAGCCGGGCGTTGTGGTGGGCGCCTGTAATCCCGGCTACATGGGATGGAGGTAGGAGAATCGCTTGAGCCCAAGAGTTGGAGGTTGCTGTGAGCTGTGATGCCACAGCACTTTACCCAGGGTGACAGCTTGAGGTTCTGTCTCAAAAAAAATTAAAAAAAGAAAATAAAAAGAGGCTCGGTGCCTGTAGCTCAAGCAGCTAAGGCGCCAGCCACATACACCAGAGTGGGCCTACCAAACAACAATGACTACTACAACCAAAAAATAGCTGGGCACTGTGGTGGGTGCCTGTAGTCCCAGCTACTTGGGAGGCTGAGGCAAGAGAATTGCCTAAGCCCAGGAGTTGGAGGTTGCTGTGAGCTGTGATGCTACAGCACTCTACCCAGGGCAACAGCTTGAGGCTCTGTCTCAACAAAAGAAATAAAAAAAAAAAATAAAAAGAAACCACCAAATTATCTGCATAAAACCTAGAAATTAGGGTGGGAGTGGAGAGAGTGGTAAAAGCTACCCAAATATTTCATATGAGTGAAGGATGTGAAGAGGTTGGAGGAGAATGGGGGCATAAAAAAAATATTCTAGGCTAGGCACCGCAGCTCACGGCTGTAATATTAACACTTTGGGAGGCCAAGCAGGTATACTTGAGGCCAGGAGGTCCAGACCCGTCTGAGCAAGATGATGAGACCCTACCACCCCCTCAAAAAAAATTCTAAAAGAGCTTATCTTTTTTTTTTTTTTTTTTTTTTTTTTGAGACAGAGCCTCAAGCTGTCACCCTGGGTAGAGTGCTATGGCATTACAGCTCACAGCAACCTCCAACTCCTGGGCTCAAGTGATTCTCCTGCCTCTGCCTCCCAAGTAGCTGGGATTACAGACACCCACCACAACACCTGGCTATTTTTTGGTTGCAGCTGTCATTGTTGTTTGGCGGGCCCAGGCTGGATTTGAACCCACCAGTTCAGGTGTATGTGGCTGGCACCTTGAGCCACAGGCGCCAAGCCTGAAAGAATTTATCTTATTGGGGCAAGGGAAAGAAGAGGTGAAGGTGGGCGGTGCCTATGGCTCAGTGGGTAGGGCGCCAGCCCTGTATACCAAGGGTAGTGGGTTCAAACCTGGCCCCGGCCAAATTGCAACAACAACAAAAATAGCCGGGTGTTGTGGTGGGCGCCTGTAGTCCCAGCTACTTGGGAGACTGAGGCAAGAGAATTGCCTAAGCCCAGGAGTTGGAGGTTTCTGTGAGCTGTGTGCTGCCATGGCACTCTACTGAGGGGAACACAATGAGACTCTGTTTCTACAAAAAAAAAAAAAAAAAAAAAAAGGAAGAGGTGAAGGAACATAGCATCTCTATGGGGCCAACAGTTGTATTTTTGTCTTGTTTTGTGACAAGGTCTCCCTCTGTTGTGCCCAGGCTAGAAAGCAGTGGTATCATCATAGCTCACTGTAGTGTCCTCCAGGGCTCAAGTGATTCGCCTTTCTCAGCCTCCTGAGTAGCTAGGACTATAGACACATAACACCACACCAAGCTAATTATTTATTTATTTATTTATTTTTGTGACTCTCATTGTTGCCCTTGGTAGACTGCCATGATGTCATAATTCACAGCAACCTCAAACTCTTGGGCTTGAGCAGTTCTCTTGCCTCAGCCTCCCCAACTAGCTGGGACTACAGAGTCCTACCACAACGCCTGGCTATTTTTCTGTTGTAGTTGTCATTGTTGTTTAAGCAGGCTTGGGCTGGGTTCGAACCCACCAGCCCCTGTGTTTGTGGCCTGCACCTAACCAATGAACTATGGGCACCGAGCCCTTTTTTATTTTATTTTATTTTTTTTTTTTGAGACAGAGACTCATTCTGTTGCCCTAGGCTAAAATTCCATGGCCGTTGGTCTAGCTCACAGCAACCTCAAACTCCTGGACTCAACTGATCCTCCTGCCTCAGCCTTCTAAGTAGCTGGGACTGGACTACAGGTGCCTGCTGCAATGCCTGGCTAATTTTTTCTATTTTTAGTAGAGACAGGGTCTTGATCTTGCTCAGTCTGGTGTCAAACTTCTGAGCTCAAGGGATTCCCCCTGCCTCGGACTCACAGAGTGCTTAGGTTACTAGCGTGAGCTACCGCATGCAGTTCTGGCTAATTTTTTTCTTTTAATATGTTTTTGTAGAGAAGCATTAAAGAATGCTGGAACTTCTTTGGTTTTCTTTTTTGTTTGTTTGTTTGTTTTGCTTGTTTTTTGAGACAGAGCCTCAAGCTGTTGCCCTGGGTAGAGTTCTGTGGCATCACAGCTCACAGCAACCTCCAACTCCTGGGCTTAAGTGATTCTCCTGCCTCAGCCCTCCCAAGTAGCTGGGACTACCCGTGCCTGCCACAACACCCGGCTATTTTTTGGTCGCAGCCGTCATTGTTGTTTGGCAGGCCAGGGCTGGATTTGAACCAGCCAGCTCAGGTGTATATAGCTGGCACCTTAGCCACTTGAGCCACAGGCGCCTAGCCAGAACGCTGGAACTTCTTAAGTGAGTTGACATACTTAAAGTGTCTGTATTTTTTAATATAACAGGCTCTATTTTTTAAATAACAGAAACATACATGCCAGTATTGAGAATATGGAGAGAAAAGATGTCATAAAGTGGAAATATACGGTAGAACTCAAAAATTAACAAGGAAAAAGGGAACAGATGGTAATTTGATCAAACTAGCAAAAGCAAGGAAGAGGAAAAATAAGGCATCAGCAAAGTAAAATAGTCAACATAGAATAAGTTGGCAGAACTAAGGCATTATCAATTACTACTAAATGTATCAATAAATACATGAAATTATCCCATGGAAAGACAGTTAAAAAAAACCCCAGCTATATACTGTATATAAGAAACAACTTTAGGCTGGGTGCATTGGCTCTTGCCTGCAATCCTAGCATTCTGGGAGGTCCAAGAAGGTAGATTGCTTGAGGTCAGGAGTTCAAGACTAGCCTGAACAAGAGCAAGAACCTGTCTCTTCTAAAAACAGAAAAACTAACTGGGCGTTGTGGCAGGTGCCTGTAGTCCCAGCTACTTGGGAAGCTGAGGCAAGAGAATCTCTTGAGCCCAAGAGTTTGAGGTTGCTGTGAGCTACAGTGATGCCATGGCACTCTACCCAGAATGACAGAAAAAAAAAAGGGGGGGTTGCGCCCGTAGCATAGTGGGTTGGGCACTGGCCACCTTCGCCAAGGCTGGCGGGTTTTAGCTGGCCTGGGCCTGCTAAAACAACAACTGCAACAACAAAAAAATAGCTGGGCGTTGTGGTGGGTGCCTGTAGTCCCAGCTACTTTGGAGGCTGAGGCAAGAGAATCACTTAAGGCCAAGAGTTTGAGGTTGCTGTGAGCTGTGATGCCCAGGCCAACAGCTTTAGACTCTGTCTTAAAAAAAAAAAAAGAAATAAAAAAAAAAGAAAAGAAAGAAACAAATTAAAAATACAGTTATAAAAAAAAGTGAAAATTAAAGGGTAGGCAAGGCATACATCTCAGATGCAAATGAAGGGAAAGTAGTTGAAACAATGTGAATATCGGAAGGAATCTACAATGAAAGAACTAAACTGATAAATGTGTAATAACCATAATTTAAGAAATTTTAATAATCATAAGCTAAACAACATGGCAGCTAAATATACAAAGTAAAAACTATTAAAAAGGTAAGGAAAACTTGGTAGTAATTCAATCACACTGTGATGAAACAGACTTTTTTTTTTTTTTTGAGACAGAGACTCAAGCTGTCACACTGGATAGAGTGCCTTGGCCTCATAACTCATAGCAGCCTCCAACTCTTGAGTTCAAGCGATCCTCTTGCCTTAGTTTTTCCATTAGTAGAGTGGGGGAGTCTTGATTTTTGCTCAGGCTGGTTTTGAACTCGTGAACTCAAGATATCCACCCGACTCAGGCGCCTAGAGTGCTGGGATTATAGGCATGAGCCACCACGCCTGGCCTTAGCAAACTTAGTACTGACTAATAGGGAAGACCTTAGAGAAAATGAAGAATTGAATAAGCAAAGTTGATTTTTCTCTTTTTTTTGAGACAGAGTCTCATTTTGTCATCCTTGGTAGAGAGTGCAATGGTGTCACAGCTCACAGCAACCTCTAACTCTTGGCTCAAGCATTCTCTTGCCTCAGCCTCCCAAGTGGCTGGGACTACAGGTGCCCACCACAACGCCTGTCTAATTTTTAGAAACAAGGTCTCGCTCTGGCTCAAGCTGGTCTTGAACCTGTGAGCTCAAGCAATCCACCTGCCTTGGCCTCCCAGAGTGTTAGGATTACAGGTGTGTGCCACCACACCAGGTCTTTTTTTTTTTTTTTTTTTTTTAAAGACAGAGTCTCACTTCATTGCCCTGGATAGTGTTCTATGGTGTCATCATAGATCACAGCAACCTCAATCTCTTGAGTTCAAGCTGTCCTCTTGCCTCAGCCTCCTGAGTAGCTGGAACTACAGACCCCTACCACAATGCCTGGCTAAATTTTCTAATTTTAGTAGAGGTGGATCTCACTCTTCCTCAGGCTGGTCTCAAACTCCTGACCTCAAGCAATCCACCGCCTTGGCCTCCCAGAGTGCTAGGATTATAGGCGTGAACCACTGACTCCAGGAAGCAAAGTTGATTTATGTTTATTTATTTTTTTAGACAGAGTCTCAAGCTGTCACCCTATGTAGAGTGCTATGGTGTCATAGCTCACAGCAACCTCCAACTCGGGCTCAAGTGATCCTCTTGCCTCAGTTTTTCTATTTTTAGTAGAGATAGGGGTCTCGATTTTTTGCTCAGGCTGGTTTCAAACTCGTAAGCTCAAGCAATCCACCGCCTCAGCCTTCCACAGTGCTAGGATTACAGGCATGAGCCACCGTGCCCAGCCAAGCAAAGTTAATTTAATAGTCATTTGTGAAAACTAACATTTATTGAATAAGGAATATCCTTTTTTTCTTTTTCTTTTTCTTTTTTTTTTGGTTAGAGGCAGTGTCTCACTTTGTTGCCCAAGCTGGAATGGCATGATTATAGCTCAGTGTAGCCTTGAACTCCTGGGCTCAAGTGACCCTCCTGCTTCAACCTTATGAATACCTGGGACTAAAGACGCACGCCATCATGCCTGGCTAATTTTAAAATATTTTGTAGGGATGAGATCTTGCTATGTTGCCCAGACTGGTCTCAAAGTCTTGCTTCAAGGGATCCTCCCACCTTTGCCTTCCAAAAGTGCTAGGATGAGCCACCTCTCCTAGTCATCCTTTTTATTTCCATAGACACATAAATCATTTACAAAGTTAGAGCATACACTTAGGTCACAAAAAAATACCATTAACACATTTTACAAGACACGTGCTTTGATCACAGTTTAATAAAATTAGAAATATGTAATAAAAAGGCAACCAGAAAACCTTTGAATACCTGGAAATGAATAAATATATTCTTATATAATATTGACATCAAAGGTGAAATAAAAACTGAAGATGTATTAGGTTGTTTCAAAAGTTTTGTCTGTTTTAATGTCATGTGTTTTTGTAGCTCCATATCTCAATAAATATTTATTGTACTGTGTCGTGGTATATACTGATCAATGGAGAATTTTGTACTCTATACATTGATGCTGTTCATTTTTTTCTACTTTTAATTATTTTTATTCTTTTCAACCTATTACTATATGATGTCATTAAGCGATTTTCGGCCAATTTTTCTCTACGAATTCAAATTGAACCAAAGCGCTGCCGAAACAGCCCGAAAAATTAACCAGGCATTTGGCAATGATAGTGTTAATGAA
>CAUYPK010067984.1:0-19941 GCA_963574355.1 Loris lydekkerianus | reverse complement strand
CCTCCCCGCCTAAAAATAGCCTATAAAAAGGGCCGCCCCCCTAGACTCAGGGTCGACCCCTCTGTCTCCTGCGTGAGATACGAGTCGGCCCCAGAGCTCTGGTCCTCCCTCAATAAAGCCTCGTGCGCTTTGCATCAAGTTGCCTCTCGCGAGTCTCTGGTCGTCACGCTATCACAGAGTCTGAGTGGGGGTCCCTCCGGGGGTCTTACACATGAAGGGAATCAACTACAGTCCACCTACACTTGTGACCTAAAGAAAATTTGAACTTATTTAGAAGACAGCAAGGAAAGTGTTAATACAGTTTTAATATTACTGACTTTATTATTTCCAACCTGATACTACCACTGACACTGTAATTAACCCCCTCCTCTCACTGTTCTACCCTTGCCTTTTAATGTGCTAATCCAACTTGTGCCTTCCAGAAATTATCATCAGGCCACAAACAATAAAGGTGGTTCCAGTCCAAGCCCGATTCTATTGTGAACCCTCCCTCCAGAGAACCCCTAACTGACCCCTTCTGTCATCACTCGGTTCCACAGGAAGCAGATCCAGTCATCCTTTCTAACAGCTGTGAGAGCTTCTACTTGGAGAGGGAGAATCAATACAGGGTTCCCCCATTCAAGGCTAGACAGGGGACTCCAGTTTTCCTAGATCTGGGTAATTTCATGAAGGAAACTCCCTAACCCTTTGCCCTGAGCTGGAGGGACTGCATTCATTCGTTAATACACTCATTGACTTTGAAAAGATGTTTTTCCACTTACCAAATCCTGGCTAAAATGTGTTGTATACACCTAGACAAAGGACCCATGGGAGAGATTTGCAATTTAGGTCTTTCCCTTTGTCAGCAGCTCTGGTGCTTTTTTATTCCTTCTGCATTCCTTTCTGTCTAATAAAATCCTATCTTACCACTAATCTGTGGTCTGTGGGTTCATTCCTCCAATCCCAGAGACCAAGGACCTACTGAAGAAGAAATTCCAGTAACACAAGGATGTCCAACCTGCACCCATGGGCCATATACTGATTTTACAAGGACTCTTTGCTTATCTAGTGTCAGTTATCAGACAAGGCATGCACAGACTTTTTCTTGCTAACCAGCTTCCCTTAGTGTTTGTGTGGCCCAAGACAATTCTTATTCTTCCAATGTGTGGAATAGAAAAAAAAAAAAAGGTTGAACATCCCTATGTAGTTAACCTTGTAGTGTTCTCTTTATTAAAGGGAAATAATGGGACCAGTACTCTTTAAATGAATAACAAGTAGACTTTCATAATACAAAGACTAAAATTACACCTATAAGACCTTTTGTAGAGTAGAAAAAGAATCCTATTTTGAAGAAATTTTTATCCTTATTATGTAAATAATTTAAAAAGTCCCAGAGTTTTTAGTGAGACACTTCAATGAGAAATAAAGTGCAGAGTCATAAAAAAGCAAGTGGAAAAAACCTCTAGAAAGAAAAGCAAGGAATAGTTCAATAAACTAGTAGAGTTTCAAAAAAAAAAAAAAAAAAAAAAAAAACACGCCTTGCTCTTTATTACACATTTTCTGTGAAGTCGATTCTTAGTAAATGAGGAATAGGTATAATATACCTATCATACCTAAGGGGACTAGAACATTCCTATACACTAAACCCCAAAACAATTCATTTGAGGAAAGAAAACTTTAAAAGGTTTAATTTCTGACTATCAGACTATTACTTAAGCTGTCAAACCTAATGTCAACTTCCCTTTTGCCTCGGTTTCCTGTGCTACTGACTGTTGTCTTTAAATTATTAAATTTAGGGCTGAGACAGGAACATTGCCCCAAGAATCTTCCTAAATCTGTCCATTCTTTAGGCAGATATTGAAGATTCCATAGCTGCTGTCTAACTGTAACAATACTGGAACATCAACAACAGCCCGGAGCACAGCACCTGATGTTGCCTGCCTCGCTAAAATGGCTTGGGTTGCCTCACAGGCACTCGATTCTCTTTCAACTTTCAATTGCCCTGTTATGGGAGTCCTAGTGCTGCTTGAATTCAGCTATTGTCTGTTCTTTTGCTCATTTATATGCAATTTTTCTCTTAACACTATTAAAGGTCACAGTGGCCTCCCCTTTGCACAGGTGTTTAATGTGCCATAAACCCAAAAGCAAGCTATACCCCAGGATACAGAATTGGGATACCAGTTAGTTCTACTTTCCATCGTAGGGTCAGTCATTACCTCTCCACCCAACAAAATCAGTCAGGTATCTTGGCGCTTCACTGAAGCCAGCTGGCCTTCACTGCTGGGATAGTCTGTAGGTGTGAAACTTACCTACTGATTCACAGCTCTAGGCAGCACTATCTCCCAGAGGCACAGCAACTCCAGTGGTTTGATGACCTAAGTAATACAAAAACTTTCCCTATAGGCACTCAAGCCCTTGCTTTCTTCTCCTTCATCTGGTGGTTCTCAGACTTTAGTGCACATCACCAGCACCTGAGAAGCTGTTAAAGCTCCATTTCCTTGGGTGTGAGCCTGCTAAAGCAGGGAGGCTAGGTGACCTAGTGAGAAAGCCTCTTTCTTGTCCATGGACTGGGAAACCTTGAGGGACTATGGTGAAAAGAGCCTCTCGAAGGTCAATAAAGGCCTGGGCCACTGCTCGTTTCTGAGATTTGTAACTACACTCAATAATGGAAAGAGGAGAAAACACGTTTAAAAAGTGGTAGCTATTTTTAAAATTTGTATTTGATAAGCTAGTATCTAAAGACATGTACACACATGTACAATACATTTATATGATTGTGCTGCTCATATGGGAAGCACAGGATTTACTTTACGATATTCAAAGTGCACTACAGGCTACATAGTCTCTTAAAGGGCTCAAAGTTCAAGAGTGTGTGATGAAGATGTTCTTGGATTCTCTTAGCATGCTCCTGTGCCTGTAAGCATAACCTGAATTGGAGATAATATCAAAAGTCTAAATGTGAGGTCCTTCAGGAACGAGAGTAAGAACAAGGCCAAATGCCCTCCTACTACTCCCACCATAGGCCTGCATTTGGAGATAATGAATGTAAAGTATCACAGGGCCCAGAACATTACAAATGCTGGTTCTAATTATAATTAGTTTCTACTCACTTTCTACAATGCTATGAGGCAAATATGTAAATGAAGCAGCACACAGTCAAAACTGTGTTCATACATAAAAGTCCCAAGGTGATCTCTTCATCACCAACTTCTAATAACCATTATTTAGTTAAATGTGAATTTGATTACACCACTTGTTCAATGTCTGTTTATAGTTTGTGCTTTGTTTTTGCTAGCAGCACTTCAAGAGTGAAATTCCAGAGCAGGAATTCTTAACCTTGTATTATGAATTCCCTTAAAGAGATTGTGAAAGCCATAAAATGTGATGCAAAACACTGTATGCCTGTATGTGTGCATTCCCTTTCCTTAGGAAGTTATCAAAAGTATCTACAATGTTTTCAAATAGATTTGACCCACCCAAAATTAAGATCTCCAGTGCAGACTCTCGGGGTGTGCTCACATTCCCCACAGCTGCACACACAATACAGCGTCTAAACCCTAAAACCCCAAAGTGCTTGATGGTGAAGGACAAACAAGGAGGTAATCCCAACAGGCTTTGCACTTCCAGGCCTACTTAGTCTCTATACTCCCTGGAGCTGCTATAACAAAACACCTCAAACTGCCTGGTTTAAAAATGACAGAAATGTGACTCTCAGAGTCCTGGGGAGCAGAAGTCTGAGGTCAAGGTGCTAGTAGGCCTGAAACCTGCAAAACACAATCCTTCTAGGCCCTTCCAGATCCTGATAGCCCCAGGCACTCCTTGACTTACACAAGCAAAACTAGAATATGCTTGTTCACAGGGTTTCTTCATATGGGTCTGTGTCCAAGTTGTGCACTTCTTGTAAGGACATTGATCATATTAAATTAGGGATTAAGAAAGTTAATTGGGAGACTATTAGGCATGGATGGTTCCAGCACCTTGGGTTTTCTTCTAGCTAAGCAAGCAGGAACACAATTCAAGGTGTTCAAGGTAAACAAATCAAAGTTAAATGAAATAAGCCTAACCAATCAAACTCCCAACTAACCTCTACTACTAAGATCTTTAAGCCTACTGTTCCACTTTAATTATTCAAGTATATTTTATCTTACTTCCACATGTACCTTATAAAAGTTGTCCCCTTCCATGCCTTTAGAGGAGCCCAAACCACTTGTGGTTTGACATTGCCCAATTCATAAATCACTGTCCATTCAAATAAACTCTTTAAAATTTTAATGTGCCTAAGTTTATCTGTTAAACCCCAAGTTACTCCTGTATAACATCATTTTAATTGCACCTATGATGACACTACTTTCAAGTAAGGTCATACAAATGCATTCTAAGGTACTGCGCAATAAGATTTCACATCTTTGGGGAGACACAATTCATCCCATACAGGGCTCTGGTCTTCCATTTGGTTTGCTTATAAAAAAAAAAAAAAAAGATACATATTGATATTTTCTCCATGCCTACATCTGTGCCAATGTTCTAATCCTCACAAACCCCATTTTTCATCCATGAAAAAAATTGAGACTCAGGTAAATGAGGTAACTTGTTTGATGATACAAACTAGTAAAAGGCCAAGTTTGAGTACAAGTCCAAGTATCCCTGACCCCTTAGTGTCATTTACATGTGGTTTTTGATAATACTAAAGGAATATACAAAGACAAATCTCAGAGGACACTCTGCTCTCTAGACAACTAAGACTGTACTGCATGTTGGTGTGTTTTAGGAATACACGAAATATGGCAATAAATTAAGCACTTAATTTTTTTTTATTTTGGAGACAGAGTCTCACTATGTTGCCCTCTGTAGAGTGCTGTTAAGTCACAGCTCACAGTAACCTCCATTATGCAACAATTCCGTTAAATCCCTTTTGATGAAAAATTAACAGCAAGATCATATACTTTTAAATAAGTATGTATGCATAAGATAAATCCACATTTATTCATAGAAAAAGATCTGAAGTGAAAAACTCAGGAATTAATAATGCTTATTTCTGAAAGATGGAGTTATGGGTAAGAGCTAATTATATATAGCTAAGAGCTATATTTTTATTTTTCCATAATTTTTGATATATTGTTTTAATTTTAAAAAGTACAAATTATTATGGTAATAAAGGAAACCAAAGCTTGTATTATCAGAGATGGAAATCATGGAACAGATATATTTTAATAATGAATTTAAGAGAAAATAAAAAGGCTAGATGGAAATTTTTTAGAAAGTATGAGTTAATAAAGTTTTGATTATCTAAGTTTTGTAGTTACATTTGAAGTAATCACATTATCTTTGTTTGGGCTATTGTAACAAAATACCAGAAAGTATGTGGTTTATAAATAACAAATTTATTTCTTACAAACTCTGGAGGATGGAAAGTTCAAGAGTAAGGTACCAATAGATCTGGTGTCTGGTGAAGACCCATTTATTTGTTTCCAGGTGATACCATCTCACTGTGTTCTCACACAGGGGAAGAAAAAGGTAGCTGTTTGGGGCCTCTCTTATTAAATAAAGGGCAGTAATCCCATTCGTGAAGATTCTGCTCTCATGACCTAATCATCCCCCAAAAGGCCACATGTAATATCATCACTTTGGTTTAGGATTTCAACATACAGATTAGGAGAGACAAAGCATTCAGACCACAGCTTATATTAATCTGGTATTTTCTGAAGAGAATTTTATAAATTTCTTTGATAGCAATTTCTTTACAATTCACAAATGTAAAACAAAATATTATGCTAGCCATATTAAGACTAAAGACCATTCATCTTAGCAAGATAGTAATATTCCTAAGAATTATAGCATTCGACCTCTCGCTTTCTGAAAAGGCATGTTCTAGATATCTGTCTGTAGGTAAACATTAAATCAAACAGTTGGAAGTAAGGAAAATAATATCTCTAAGAGGAAACTAAGAATAAATCGGCATGATTCCACTTGTCAATTTCATGCTCCTTGAAACCTCTATTATTTTAACTGTGTAATTTTATTACTGCTTGGAATATCATAATAGGTATTCTGTAGTATAATTCACTTATATTTTTAATTCAGTTTATACTATTGCACACATACAGTAACTTCCTAGAATAGAGTAAGGAAATAGAAATCAAAATGCTTTGTATTTTGTGTATCACTACAGACTTGGTTATGCTAATCTTTTTTACTTTGAGCATGGCATCTCTCAGACAAAGACCCTGAGAAGCTATTCCCTGGTCCTTTGGTCTTCTCTGAGATCAGAGAGTGAGGATATAATCAAACACTAATTCATGAATGAGGATTAGAGGTACAAATTATTCAATGTAACCCATGGGAGACAGGACTATAGTATTAAAGAAATCAGAAAAGGAATTAGAAATTTTGTCACTTGAAGGGTCAGTGTGACATTATCACTATAGAATTTAAAGAATAGTTTTTTTTTTTTTAATAAAATCAAGATTCATACAAATATACAATGAACTCATGTCAGAATTTTATTTAACTTATTAATGAAAGAATCATAAGATGTCAAAAACAGTTTAAGTAAATAGTCAAAGGACACATTTATTTCCTTATAATGTGCTAAGTAGGGGCAAAAATGTAACCAAAGGCAATATAAACTAATATTTGACCCTATCACTGCTACTGCTGCTAGTACCCAAGCATGTAGTCTAGGAGCCTGGCAATTCATCTGCCCCACCCACTGCTATTGGAGCCCACGTATACCATCAGAGAGCCTGATGACATGCCCACCATACTCATCACCCACATGTGCCAACCAGAAGGCTGAGGACAGGCCTGACTTGACCACCACCACAACCAAAGCCACTGCATATGCATGCCACCTGGAGGTCTGGGGATCAAATCACTCTGCCCACAACAGCCTTCATTCATACACACCATTGGAGGGGGACTTAAAGACAGTTCTACACAGTTTTCTGGCAATACCGCTAACACCCACACAAGCCATTTGGAAACCTGAGAGTTGGCTCACTATTGCTAATGTCCTACTTGTTGCCCAGAGATTTAAAGCCCCACCCACAAGCCAGGCCACCATTGTCACTGATATCACTCAAACAAGCAACCTAGAGACCCAGTGATTGGCCCACCTGGACTCAATACCAGTAATGCCCACATACGCTGACTGAGGGCCCAAGGATCAGCATATCCAACTCACCACCACCACTGCTGAGGTCCAAGAACCAGCCCATCTGGCATTCTCATCCCCAACAAAACCTCATCATAGCCCCTACTAAGAACCATAGTATAAGTTGCTGAGGAACTCAGATACCACTGAGGCTGATTATAAAGAAATCCTATAAATGCTACACTATTAGGCCCACCCAGCATCAAAACCAAAGTCTTCTATCCAACCAAAAATATAATCTATAGAAAAAGAATCCCCTTATAAAAGTCAAACTGTAAAATTGGGAGAAGTGACTGTAACATCTGTGTTCCTAAACATAGGAACACAAGAAATGTGGAAAAGAAAACATAATACTTTCAAGGGAATACACCAATTCATCAGCAATATATTCTAACAAGGAGGAAATCTACAAAATGCCTAGAAAATAATTCAAAATAGTGATGTTTTTAAAACTCTCTGAGATGCACGAGAACACAGAAAAAAACGGGTATCATGATAACAGTTCACGATCTGATGAGAAATTCAACAGAGATGTTACAAAAAAGAAACAAATCCTAGAAGTGAAGAATTTAGTAAATAAAATAAAAGATAAAATTAAGAGTTAATAGACTAGATCAAGCAGAAAAAATACTAAGCTGAAGACAAGTCTTTTAAAATAACCCAGTTAAACAAAAGAAAAAAGAACAGCTGTGTAACATATGAAGATGCCATTTAGTGACCAAAAATGTAAATGTTGGGAGTTATAGAAGAGATGGTCAAGGCATAGGAAAATCAGCAAAATAACAGCTGAAAATATCCCAAATCCTATAAGAGACATAGACATCCAAGTATAAGAAACCAACTCCTCAAATAGAATCCAAAAATTCTCTAAGCCATATTATAGTCAAATTATCAAAAGTCAAAGATAAAGCAAATTCTAAAAGCATTAAGAGACAAGTATCAAATCCCATATAAGGGAAACCCAATTAGACTTACAATAGATTTCTCAGCAGAAACCATATAGACCAAAAGAGAATGATATATTCAAATATCTAAAAGAAAAAAAAAAAAAACCTCAACCAAGAATGCAATAAGCAGCAAAGCTATCCCTTCAAAATGAAGGATAAATCATTCTTTGAGATGCCATTCCATTTTCTGCTCCTTTTCTCTCCCCTCCACCCATCTTCCACTCTCACTCCCTGCTCTCTGTTCTTTCTTTCTTGTCTCTTCCCCCCCCCACCTCTTCTCTTTCTCTAATATAAAATAAACTTATACTTCTATATCCAAAAAAGGAGCAAATTCTTTCCCACACAAGTAAAAACAGAAAATTCATCATCATTAGACCAGCCTTTACTGGACATAATGGCATGTGCCCGTAGTGCCAGCTACTCAGTAGGATGATTATTTGAGCACAAGATTTCAAGGCTGCAGTGGAAACAAAGTGAAAGTCTATCTCAAAAAGAAATAAGCAAAAGGACAATATCATCAATATGTGAAATTATAAAACTCACTGGTAGAATAGATACATGGGAAAGGAGTCAAAAGTGCCACGACAGATAACTCTGAAGCATGATAAACAAAAAGAAAAAAAGGATATATAAAAAACAGAAAATAATAAGTCCTTTATTAACAACAGATATAGAATGTTTGAATGGATTTTAAAAATGACTCAATTATATGCTACCTTCAAGATATTCACTTGATTTATAGATACACAAGCTGAAAGCAAAAGGATGGAAAAAGATATCCCAGGCAACAAAAACCAAGAGTCAGCAGGATGAACTATACTTATATCAGACAACTAAATAGTCATTAAGTCAAAAACTGTAAAGACAAAATAATTACCTAATTAAAGAAGGAATAATGCAGCAAGAGAATACAATTCTAAATTTCTGCACCCAACACTGGAATACCCATATATATAAAGCAAATACAATTAGATTTATAGAAAGAGATAAATTCCAATACAGTAATACCTAAGGATTTCAGTACCCTGCTCGATGCCCTGAACATATCTTGATAGAAAAGTAAAAGAAATGTTGGGTTTAAAAGGTACTTTAGAACAAATGGACCTAACAGTCATTTGCAGATTTTACTTAACTGCTCAAGAACACTCATTTTTCGCATCAGCACATGGAATACTCTCCAGAATAGAGAATGTTTAATCCACAAATTTTTAAAAATCAAAATCCTGTCAAGTATCTTCTCACATTACAGCAGCAGTTCTCAACCTGTGGGTTGCAACCCACAGGAATTGTATTAAAGGGCCACGGCATTAGGAAGGTTGAGAACCACTGCATTACAGTAAAATAAAACTAAAAATAGTAAGAGGAACTTTGGAAACAGTACTAATACATGGCATGCTCCTAAAAAACCACTAGGTAGATAACAAAATTAAATTTTGTTTTTGTTTGTTTTGTTTTTTGGCTTTTGTTTTTTAGCATCTCACTCTGTCACCGCAGGTAGAGTGCCATGGCACTCTTATAGCTCACAGAAACCTCAAAGTCTTGGGCTCAAGTGATCCTGTTGCCTCAGCATTTCCAGTAGCCAGGCCTACTGGCATTCACCACCATGCCCAGCTAATTTTTTAAGTTTTAGTAGAGATGGTGTCTCACTCTTGCTCAGGCTGGTCTCAAACTCCTGAGCTCAAGCAATCCATCCAACTCAGCCTCCTAGAGTGCTAGAATTACATGCGTGAGCCACCATGCTCAGCTCAAAAAATTTCTTAAAACAGATGAAAAAAAAAACACCAAAACCTATGTGACATAGTTAGGGGGATCAAGATGGCCAACTAGATAGATGCTGGTAGTGTGTCTTTCTTCCGCAGAGAGGAATCAAAAGAGTAACTCAACACTGACATTTCAAACAGATCGTCAAGGAGAGGACACTAGGCTTCACCATAGAAGTGATGGGAACCACCAAAAGTAAGTAAGGATAGGATTTAAAGAAGCTTGCCTGGCCAGGGAACTGGCTGAGAGTTGGGAGAAGCTCCTGGATGCAGAGAGAAACCCCAGGGACTTCACACTGCAAAACAGCTTTCTATAATTGTGGCTACTGGAGAACCTCCTGACACATACAGGCCTCAGGTCTAGCGTAGGTAGCTGCCTAGAGATTGTACAGAGGCATTACACCAGGAAGGGAACCCACATGGAATCCCCACAGGCATCTGACCCTCAAAGCACTTCAGAGGGTACCTTGTTTCTTTTCCTCAATATAACAAAGGGAAAATTTAAGAACAAAGAAAGTTTAGAGCACTTCCAAAGAGTCGGAAATGAGTCCCTCTCATGAAGAAGAGGTGAAAGACAGACACAAAGGCAGTGCAGGATACCCCTTTTCTCTTTGTTTAGAATTGGTTGCAGTTCCTTCATTGGCCTCTCTGCACCTCCAGCCATTATTACCCTTTTCTATTGGTCATTGATTATCTAGATTACCTCAAACTCACATTCTTTTCCCTTTTTTGGCAAATACTGCTGAGTGGTGAACGTTCCTATGGTCCCTCCAGACTTCCTTGTTCAACAGGCCAGGCTTTCCTTCCAACTCCCTTGAAGCCCCTTTCTTAGTGCCCCTTCTCATTTCTCCCCTGAGGAGATATCGTCCTGAAATCTTGAAGAGGAAAATGGACGATGACTGCTCTTGGCTACTTCCTGCTGTCAAAAATGGGCGTTGGCCTACCTATCAGGGACTTCAGGTTCCCTACTCTAAAGGGGTTTCAGGGAGTGGGAAGTTTCTGGCCACTTGGTCAACATATTCCATCAGTATTTGCTAGAATCACTGCAGTACCATTTTAATATGGACCTGTTACAGCCTGGAAGATACAAACTCAACAAGATTGAACAGGCAGGGTCAAAACATAAAAATAAAAAAAAATAAAATAATTTTTAAAAAAATCATAATTGTAGACCAAATGAAAGGAGATAGAAAAGTTCCTTTAAATTGGGTTTTCCCAATGCATGTGCATTTAATAAAGCCTGTTTCAAGGTTTGGAAGGTTTTTTTCTTGTTCCTAACCCATGTTAGCGCCTCCATCTCTTCCTCCTTTAAAACCTCATACAGAGGCTTAGCCAGTTCTCCATATCAGGGAATGCATATTCAATAGTACCCTGTCATTCCCAAGAACTCCCTGATTTGTTTTCTTGTAGAGGGGCCAGAGAGGAATTTGTCTTGACTCTGATGTGAGAGCCTCCTCTCACCCAGGGAAAAAACAAAGCCCACAGTAAGTGACTTCAGGTTTGCATAATTTAGCCTTTTACTTAAATACTTCCTTCTTAAGGAAATTTAATATCTGTCTACTGAAGATTTATAGAAAATGTTACTGACTAGTAAGTTATCTACATACTGAATAAGAGCACTTGAAGGAGCCAAGTTCAGCTCTGAGAAGGTGTGTTTAGCATTCTCCAAAATTCCAGGACTATCTCAGAATCTCTGTGGGAGTACAGTCCACATTACTTGGATGGAATGCCCAGGGCCAGGGTCTATCGATTCAAAGGCAAAAAGTGGCTGAGACTCCAGGTGTGAAGGAAGAGTAAAGAAGGCCTCTTTCAAATCTAAAGCTGAGTAATAATGGGCTTCAGCAGGAATCAGATATTAGCATATAAGACTCGGGGACCACTGGATGCAAAGGCACTACTATCTTATTGTCCTTAGACCAATCTCCATTTCCTATTTGACGTTTGTGCAGCCAGAATGGGAGGTATAAGGAAAAAGAACACTCCACTAGCATTCCAGTATTCTTTTGTGGTATAAACAGAGCTTGACCCCTAATACCCTGGAGTGAGAGGCGATACTGTGCCCTCTTGGGGTATCCCATCCCAGGCCTGACACAGATTTTCACAGGTTTCACATTTCTTGCCCTTGGAGGTACCCCACCTGCCCACACTTCAGGATTTGTATCTACTATCTTAGGTGGCACATCATTTACACTCTGATTCTCTGCCTTCATTCATAACAAAATCCTTTGCAAAGAAGGTTAAAACAGTTCCTAACTTAAATAAGAAATCTCTTCCCAGCAAGGGTGCTAGTAATTGAGGAATGATCACAAATTGGCTGATTAAAAGTCCTTCCCAACTATAACTCAAAGGAGAAGTTAAATACCTGTGAATGTGTAGCCCATCGATGCCAATAACTGAGTGAGAAGAGGGGGACAGGTAACTGCCAAACAGTTTCAAAACTGAAAATGTTCCCATGTCCAATAAGCATTTGACAAGCTTACAGGCGACATCTGCTGTGAATCACAGTTCCTCATTTTGTTTTAGTAGCAGAAGCTGTTGAAGAGTCTGGACCCCATAAATCCAAAGGTAGGTGTTCATTCACCATCTCCTTGGCTGCTTCTTGCAACAGTTAAATACGGTGTCCTAGGGCACCATGGTGAAGCAGGTGATGTGGGGAAGCACCCTACCTCTTCTGCCATCCAAGTTAGGCCCTTTCTCTGATGATGTTCTTGCCTCAGATGGCTCAGTTTGTCACAGTTGAAACATGTCTGGCCAGACTTCACAACGCTACCAAAGGACAGTCATCTCCCATGCTTGCCTTGTACTGGACCAGGGGGATTGGCTGTAATAATAGCTCCTAATTAACCTTTTGGCTTTCTTTACTTGCTTCCTCCAGGTTGCAATTGTTGAACGCTGAGGTGGCCTAGTTCAGTAGCTTGTTTGAGTCACTTTGGAGTCCCAGTGCCTTACATTGGAGTTTCCTGCAGCTATCAGGGGCTGGTTGATAAAATGTTTTTTGTTATATTTGTGTGTGATTTTTTTTTTTTTTTTTTTTTTTTGAGACAGTCTCAAGCTGTTGCCCTAGGTAGAGTACCATGGCACCACAGCTCACAGCAACCTCCAACTCTTGGGCTTAAGCAATTCTTTAGCCTCAGCCTCCCAAGTAGCTGGGACTACAGGTACCCATCACAACTCCCAGCTATTTTTGTTGTTGTTGTTGCAGTTGTCATTGTTATTTTAGCTGGCCAAGGCCAGATTTGAACCCACCAGCCTTGTTGTATGTGTCCTGTGTCCTACCCATTGAGCTATAGGAGCCACCAATAAAGTGGTTTTAAGTATAATTCTCTATCTACTTAATCAGGGTCCAAGTTGGTATGCTTTTGAATAGCTTCTACTAGTTTTGTTTTGTTTTTTGTTTTGAGACAATCTCATTTTGTCACCCTTGGAAGAGTGCTGGGGCATTGTAGTTCACAGCAACCTCAAACTCCAGTGATCCTCTTGCCTCAGCCTCCTGAGTAGCTGGGACTACAGATGCCTGCCACAATGCCAACCAATTTTTAGAGACAGGGTCTCACCCTTGCTCACCTTGGTCTCGAACTCCTAAGCAATTCACCCACCTCAGCCTCCCAGATTACAGGCATGAACCACCACGCCTGGCCAGCTTCCACTACTCTTCCCCTATAGGGGGCTGGATTTTCACCCTTACATCTGAGTCAGCTCAGCTAACTTGGAAGTTTATCAACTTTATGTATCTCCCTCATACTTTCTGTAAGGCAGTTCTGCATGTAATCCCTGGCTGCTCTGCCACCTTCCCTGCTTGCCCAGGATCTTGGGTAGGAACACCATTCACCCCATCAGCCAAATTCTAGTTAGTATGTTTAGTAGTATCTGCCCTGTGTCATGCAGATATTATACACCATTTTTCATTTGCGGTACAAGACAATAAAATCATTACATTCTTCCAAGTTAAAACCAAAATGTTAGCCAAATGCTGAAATTCCTCTATAAATTTCCCAGGATCCACTGAAAACTTCCCTACTTTCTCTGTACAAGTTTCTAGGTCTGCCATGATGAACAGAGCATGCACCTTTATAACCTGCTATCTATTATGGGAACTGACTTCATGTGGACGAAGACGACTGGGGTTGAAACCCAAAAGTGAGGTCTCAGGGGGTGTGGAAGGTGAGGCTGTGGTCTCTCCTAAACTATAAAGCTGACAGGGGGTCCTTTATTTTTGGTCCCTCTGATAGAGTCTAATGTAGGAACATTGCTCAAATAGAGTGAACCCACCTAAATGGATCAACCCCCACCCTACCAACAGATGTCCTACCCTAGAAAGATGGATAGGCCAACCCCCTACCCTTCCCCATGGATGTCTCACCTAAGAAAGGTGAATGGGCCAATCCCCCCCCAACTTTCTATCCTTTACCCATGGGTAAAGGGTTGTTACCCGTTACCCATGGGTTGACTTCTTTCTTGAACTCAGCTCATCCCACCGAGGTGGAATAATGGCCACTGTTGGAAATATCAGGAACAGTAGCAGACTCTTCAGTTATCCTACAATCCCAAATTAATTCTTTAGTTGCAGTGGTACTCCAAAACCACCAAGCCTTTAGTTACAGCAGAAAAAAGGGGTACATGTATTTTATTGGGAGAAGAATGTTGCATCTTTGTTAACCAGTCAGGAATAATCATGAGCTAAGTAAAAGAACTCTGAACAGTTCAAACACAAACAAACAGATCCTGAATCATCTAATGCTGGTCCTTAGATTCATGGCCTCCTTGGTTATTATCTATAGTAGAGCCACTAATTATGATTTTTCCCGTTCTCAGTTTTGGACCAATAATCCTCCATCTCATCTCTTGATTTATTGACCAGGCAGTCACCTAGAAAACTTCCTAAACCAGTTCTAGAACTTGGATGTGCTGTCCTTAAATACCCAGCCTACCCTCCAGGTATGTGGCACCACCCCTGGGCCTTAATTCCCACCACACAGCTGCTACTTCCTGAACAGAAGTAGAAATCCAGTTCTGATTTCCTAGATGACAGTTGATTGACATCAGATATCCAACTTCTGATACTGGAATGCCACCTAGTGTTCTCTTTTAATAAACAATTTAACTCTCCAGGACACCTAAGAGGATCAAATTAACCATAATTTTTTTTTTCTATCTTTTGCTTAAGAAAACTGGGATGAGGGGTTAAAATTTTAGGTTTAGACCATTCACTGCAAGCTTTGCTATAAATTAGAGAAGATAAATGGGGTAACACATAGAAAGGGAATTGGAGTCAAGAGTGCAAATTAATCACAGTTAAACAGGAAAATTTGTAGGCCTAGTGGAGGGTGCCTGTCATCCCAGTTACTCAAGAGGCTGAACAGGAAGATCACCTGAGCCCAGGAGTTTGAGGTTGCAGTGAGCTGTGACAATGCCACTGCACAATAACCCTGGGTGACAGAGTAAAACCATCTCAAAAAGAAAGAAAGAAGAGAAAAAGAAGAGAGAAAGAGAAGAAGAGAAAAAGAAGAGAGAAAAAGAGAAAGAACATAGAAAGAAAAAAGGTCAATGAAATTCAAAGGGGGAGAGAAGGTCAGGGAGAAACAGGTTGGGTAAAATACCACCAAAAGGGTACATTGCACATGTACATGGCACACTCTTGGTGTAGGATACATCTTCTAATTGGATTTTAATCTTACAAATGCAAACTATGGAATCTAATCATTTGTACTCCCACATTAATCAGAAATATATACACATGAGAAAAGGAAAAAAAGGAAAAAGAAAAAAATTGTCTTCTAAATGCCAAATAAAGAATTCAAAATATTGATTTTAAAAGAAGCTCAGTGATATCCAAGAGAAATCTGAAAATCTGTACAAAGAAAATCAGAAAATATCAGGATATGAATGAAAAATATTAAGCAGATAAATCTCTTACAAAAACAGATTTGAAAAATGACTAATTTATTCCACAAAATAACTGTGGAAGCTTTAATAACAGAGTACACTATTAAGATGAAAGAATCTTAGAACTTGAAGACAAGTCTTTTGAAAATTTCTTCTAAAAATAAAGGGAAAAAAAATTTTTAAAGGGGGGAAAAAGGAGATGGCTGAGACTAGGTAAAATTATCACAATTCCCAAAAGGAGAAAGATTAAAAAGTTAAATCTATTTAAGAAAATATTAAAAACATCCTAGGTCTATCAAGATAGAAGAGGCCCAGCCACCCCAGGCAAATAGCTTGCAGAAAGAACTTCATCATGGCCTGTTACATAAAAGTTTGTAAAGTCAAAGTGAAAGACTTAAAATTATCAAGAGATCATCTAGTCAACCTATAAAGGAAATTCCATCAGACTAACAGAGTATTCAATAGAAACCTTACAGGCAAGGAGAGAATGGGATGGCATCTTCAAAGTACTAAAAGAAAAAACTGTAAGCCGATATTCTTATATTGTGTCAGAAAATAAGCTTTATTAATGGAGTATAAATTCTTTCCCAGACAAAGAATTACCATTAGACCAGACTTATAGGAAATGCTCAAAGGGGCCTAAAAAGGAAATGAAATGTTAGTATTTGTCATCAGAAAAAAACAAAATTTAAAGCTCACAAACTTCATAAAACTATCAGAAAAAAGAGAAATGAATCAAATGGAAACATGGCAGATTTTCAGACACAAAGACAAAAAAAGAATTTAGGAAATGTGAGGACTAAAACCTCAGTTATCAATATTAACCTTGAATGTAAATGAGTTAAATAGCCAATTGAAAAGATACAGATTGAAAAATGGAGTGCAGGAATGGCTGCAATTGAACTCTATGCTATTTACAAGAAACTCACTGTACAAATAAAGACACATATAAACAAAGTAAAGGGGTAGAAAAATATATTCCACACAAAAAACAGAAATGGGAAAGTTATACTTAAAGCAAATTTTAAGTCAAACATAGTATTTTAAAAAATCATAATAATAAAGGGATAAATTCATTGATAATATAACCATTGGAAATATATATGCACCCAACATCTGAGCACCCAGATGAACAAAACAAATATTACAAGAATTAAGAAAGTGAGGGAGTGAGAGCAAGATGGCGGCTGTGTGACAGCTTCTCTGCAACTGGGCACCATGAGTCTGGGGAGATAAGACTCCAAGCATCTCTGGCTGGTGGGATCTGCTTATAATCATCCCTTTGAGGATACAGGGAGTCAGCAAGAGACTTCTGGACCCCAAGAGGAGTACAAAAACAGTGGAAAACTTGCGTGTTCAATCCATCTAATCCCACCAGCAGCTGTAAGTACAACAGCAGTGAGACTGTAAACTGGAAAGGCCTTACCTGTGAACTGTTTTGGTGGTTTTTGGACTTGGCACTCAGTTGAACTGCCTTGGGGAGAGCTTGAGCAGGAGTGCAGAGAACTGTGGGTGTTGTGTAGGACCCCAGACTGAGCCACTGAGCCAGAAGGAGCTAATAGTGTTCGGTTGTGGGCCACAGGGAGCCATTGTAAGAGAACTGCCCCAGCAAGCTCCACCATCAAGAATCAGCAGAAAACTCCTGGCAACATGAAGAACCAGTCCAGAGCAACCCCTCCAAGGGACCATGAAGTAGCTACTGCAGAGGATTCCACCTATAAAGAAATGTTAGGAATGATAGAAAGGAAATTTAGAATACACATCCCTCAGAGCAAGGATCAGGTGGGAGCTAGTAATATAGTGACTGAGCAACCTAAAGGTGGGTACTGAGCCACATTACAGCCTTAACCTTCAGGGGCAGAGTGAGGCCAGTTTTGGCACACTGGGTAAGTGGATAGCCACTTCAGCAGTGATCCCAGAGACAAGCACTTTCCTGGGAAAGCTTCTGCTTAGCCAAGTTTAGAAGTTTAACGTGCCTTTTAAGAGGGCTAAAGAGAGATTTAGAGTCTCAACCCAGTGGGGTTTGAGAAATCAGCAGAGGCCTCCAGTTGTATCAGCATTGTGATTAACATCTCATACCCCAGAAGACCACCTGTTGCCCAGACATTATTCAACAAGATATATATACTGCTTTGTTTTTGGTTTTTTGTTTGTTTTTTGTTTTGTTGTTTTGTTTTTAACTTCAACCTTTTCCCTACATATTTTTTTCATTATTTTCTTTCTCAATTTTTCTAATTTAAATACAACTTCCCATTGCTGCCTTTTTCAATAATTAGAACTTCATTTTTGCTAGTGTTTCTACCCCTATTATTTCGTTTTTTACCCAATCTTATCCCCTAAAGTTTTCTGTTTGCCTCTTTTGCTTTGATTTATAGCATTTTTGTCTTTCCTCTCTACTTGGTGGAGGCAGGGTACTGTGTCTGATCAGGTTAGCAAAGAGCTGCTGACCTCAAGGGAACCACCCAACCTGGCACCCCCAGAGGTTGGGGTTTAAGTTTGTGCCAAAGTACCATACTGTACACCTACATTGCTCTGTCTCCCTCTTTCTGTGCCTCTTTTCTTTTTTTCATATTCCCTTTTAACCCACCCTCTTTCCTTTCTCTATTTTCTTTTTTCTGTCTGTCTTACTTTTTCTTTCTTTTATCCCTTTTTGCTCTTAAACCGTCTCATCCATATGCTCCTGTACCAAAATGATTCATCTAAATCTTAGTCCACAGGTATGGGAACTTACAGAGCAAGAGGAAGTGAAAGGAAAATTAGGGCAAGGAAACAAATAAATCACTCATGAGGAAGAATCAGCAGAAAACTCCTGGCAACATGAAGAACCAGTCCAGAGCAACCCCTCCAAGGGACCATGAAGTAGCTACTGCAGAGGATTCCACCTATAAAGAAATGTTAGGAATGATAGAAAGGAAATTTAGAATACACATGATGAAAACAATGAAGGAAATGATGGAAACAATGAAGGAAACTGCTAATAAAGTGGAAAATAACCAAAAGAAAATCCAAAAACAGAATCAAATAAGAGATGAACGATATGAAGAATACAGAAAGGATATAGCAGACCTAAAGGAACTAAAGCAGTTGATTAGGAGTAGGGAACTTAAAGATGCAATAGAAAGTATCAGCAACAGGTTAGACCATGGAGAAGAAAGAAGGTAGAAGACAAAGTTCTTGAGATAACTCAGATACTTAAAGAGGCAGAAAAGAAGAGAGAGAAAGCAGAACGATCACTGACAGAATTATGGGATTTTATGAAGCATTCCAACATACGAGTTATAGGAATCCCAGAAGGGGAAGAAGAATTCCTCAGAGGAATGGAAACCATACTAGAGAATATCATGAATGAAAATTTCCCAAATATCACCAAACATCCTGACACACTTTTTTCAGAGGGATATCGGACCCCAGGTTGCCTCAACTCTAACTGTGCTTCTCCAAGACACATTGTGATAAACCTGTCCAAAGTCAAGACAAAAGAAAAGATTCTGAAAGCTTCCAGGAGTAAGCGCCAGTTGACCTACGGGGCAAATCCATCAGAGTGACTGCAGACTTCTCTAATGAAACTTTGCAAGCAAGAAGACAATGGTCATCTACCTTTAATTTACTTAAACAGAACAATTTCTAGCCCAGAATTCTATCTCCTGCTAAGCTAAGCTTTAAAACTGATGGAAAAATCAAAACATTTACGGATATACAAACATTGAGGAAATTTGCCACAACAAGACTAGCTCTACAGGAAATACTTCAACCTGTTCTACACACTGACCATCACAATGGATCAATAGCAAAGTAAGAACTCAGAAATTAAAGGACAGAACCTAACTTCCAAACTGATGCAAAAGATAAAACTAAGCAATGGATTCTCACCAAATAAGATGAATAGAATACTACCACACTTATCAATTATCTCAATAAATGTTAACAGCTTGAATTCCCCACTGAAGATGAATACATTGGCTGTCTAGAATTAAAAAACACAAGCCATTCATTTGCTATCTGCAGGAAACACACCTGGCTTCAAAAGACAAACTAAAACTCTGAGTCAAGGGTTGGAAGACAATTTTTCAGGCAAATGGAATTCAGAAGAAAAGAGGACTTGCAATCTTATTTTCAGATACATGTGAATTTAAAGCAACTAAAGTCAAAAAAGACAAAGATGGTCACTTTATATTGGTCAAGGGAAAAATACAACAAGAAGACATTTCGATTCTAAATA
>CAUYPK010067982.1:0-12764 GCA_963574355.1 Loris lydekkerianus | reverse complement strand
TTGGTTTTCTTTGAATTATTCCAGAGCTCTCTGAGAGAGTGATCTGTTTTTGCCCTCCATTTCTCTTCCTCTTTGAGAGTTTGGGAGCGTTCGAAAGCTTTGTCTTCAATGTCAGAAATCCTTTCTTCTGCTTGCTCCATTCTGTTACTGATGGATTCTACTGTGTTTCTCAGATCTTTGAGGGATGCAACTTCTTGTCTCAATGTATCAAAATATTTGGTCATTTGGTCTTTGAATTCATTGAATTCTTGAGATATCTTTTGGGTTACTGCTTGAAATTCTAATTCGATCTTATTTGCTATCCATATTCTGAATTCAATTTCTGACATCTTAGCTATTTGTGCATGGGATCTTGTGCTATGTCTGCCCCATTGATCCCTGGGGAAGTTGATGTACTCTGAGTATTCATATTGCCAGAGTTTTTCCATTGATTTTGCCTCATAATTTTTTGTCATCATTGCCTCTGGCCATCCTCAGAGTTGGGGAGGTGTCTCTCCAAAATTAGACCCTAGTGGGATCACTCTCTTATTGCTGGATTTTTGTAGGGAGTGACCCTGTGTAGGTCCTCTTGCCCTTCCTGCCCAAGCCAGGAAGTTCTGGTTGTGGGAGCAGCTCCAGAGTGTGACACACCTGGATCCAACAACATGGCGGGGGTGATGCACATGGTTCTGGGTGTGCCTGGTGCCCAGTGACTTTGGCAAAGAAAGCCCAAGGCTCTAGCTGCTTCTGGCCAGGAGAAAGGCTCTGCACAGAGACAGGGAGGGCTCTGGAGGGCACATGGCTACCATAGTCCATGGCCAGATGAGTGGGCCAGTGTGGAGGCAGGGAGGGTACAGGAAAGAGGATGCAGGGTTGCATGGCTCCCGGAGTTCCTGGCCAGGGCCTGTGGAGGCTTGGCGGGCACGGGTCACAAGTCATGGTTTGTGGCACAGCTCTTACTGAAGTACAGGTAGGTGCTGATTGTGGGCCGTGTTGTAGCTCTTCCGAAAGTCCGGGAGGACGCCAGTCACAGATCATGGGTTTTGGGTCACCATGTATCTCTTATGGACGTCTGGCGGACAACAATCGCAGGTCTCAGCGCAGGTCTTACAGAGGTCTGGGTGGGTGTCCATTGCAGGTTGCGGCTCAGCTCTTCCAGAGGTCCAGGAGGGCGCTGATCACAGGTTACAGCTCAGCTCTTTTGGAGGTCCGAGGGGACCTCATCTTATTACAGAAATTTATCTCATCTTATTACAGAAAGCCAGACTTACAAATAATTCTCTATTATAATCTCATGTTTTTGGTCAGCAATTACATCTTTATTTAGTAAAAATTCTGCAATTTCATGTAGGTAGATTTATGTGACACATTCTTAATAAAAATCTGCTTATTTTTATTATATCACATTTCATAATAGTTTAATTAAATTCTCTGAAGAATTCCTACTTATTTTTCTTTTAACTATTACTTTTTTTTCTCAAAATACTTTTGTATCTATATTTTATCATTATACAAACTCATCATTATTATCTGTGGATCACAAAGTGTAATTATATCAAAAGAGTATAAATTTGAATATATTTTGCATTAAAATTTAAATACAAGAAAAAATTGAAAATTAATACACATTTAAAATTTAGTTTGAAAAGTCAGAATTATATACTAACATAATACAACATAAAATTACATCAAATAAGAATAAAATTTTGTACTTTCAATGTACATTTAGGTTTTGAAACAATTTTAAACTTACAGAAAATTTTCAAGTATAATACAAACTGTTCTTTTTCTGATCTCAATGCTTCATCACTCTAATTTCTTTCTTTCTTTTGTTTCTTTCTTTTCTTTTCTTTTTTTCTTTCTTTCTTTTTTTTTTTTTTTATTGCAGTTTTTGGCCAGGACTGGGTTTGAACCCACCACCTCCGGTATATGGGGCTGGTGCCCTACTCCTTTGAACCGCAGGCCCTGCCCCATCACTTTAATTTCTTTAGTGTCTATTTCTTACAAACATGGACATTCTCCTACATACCCACAAATTAACTATCAGAATCAGGAAATTACCATTTCCACATTATACTTCTAATTGTCTCATCTCTTTGAAGACCCCATCCAAATTTTGCCAATTTCCCAATAATGCTAAACTCATAGAAGCAGACAATATAACAGTGGTTTCCAGGGGATGGAGAAAAGGGGAAATTTGGAGTTGATCAATGGGCATAAAGTTACAGTTATGCAAGACGAATAAATTATATAGGTCTATTGTACAACACAGTTCCTGAAGTTAATAACAGTGTATTATGCACTGAAAAATTTCGGCAGGTAGATCTCACGTTAAGTGATTTTTTATCACAGTTAGTGAATCAATCAAGAGCTAAGTAGGCTACTGGCCACTTTGTGTAGCTCCACATTTGAGGAGCAATCTGGAAGACCCAGCACTCCTGGCTTTCTACATCCTCGGCCAAGATTCCTTCCAATACTTATTTCTCTGATCAGAAATGCTAATTGAAATGAAAATATGTTCTTAGGGAAACCACCTGGTGTTCATTCCCATGTGTCAAGGAAGCAAGAAAGATGTAAAGGCAGAGACATAGCATTGAAAAATTTAATTTTTTAAAAAAAGTTTTAGAGTGTTTCTGCACAAAGATATCAGATATAGGGTGTTGAGAGACTACAGATCCGAATTGCCATATTTAGCTAAGGCAAATTCAGGTTTAAAAATTGTTATTCACAGCGATTCATGTATTCTTTCCTCCTCCATGTGTGTTTATTCCTTCCCTTCCAGATGGATTTATATAAGTGGAGGCAGATTATATTTAGAACACTATCCTCATTAACTCAGCTCAACTCCTTCTCTCTTTCTTTGTCTCCCCCCTCTGCTCCCACTGTACTTTCCCTTTATCAGAATTTTTTCCTCACAATCTATGGGGATTCTGAATCGCAAGATATAGAAAATACAGTAATAATCCTCTTTTGGTGTGATGCTCCCAGCGAAAGCAATTTCTGTGCCTAGAGAAGCCACCTCTCTTCCATCAGTAATATCCCTCACTAAGCTAATTCTGGAGAATTATTCTTTCCTATACTCCAGGGAAGGAATAGATGAGCACTGCTGTACGATTCCCCTACAAGCACCAGGATAACAGCAGTGTGCAATCCAGTGCCTGCAACTTAGGATATTCAAAAAATATATTTATGGAACTGGTGATGCTGTGATGGCACAGCCCTCTCATCTTCACAGCGAGTCTTTGAGTCATGGACTACTGTTCCCGTTTCACAGATTCAAAAACAGAAACTGAAAGAGGTTAAGTAACAGACACCTGATTGGAAATCCTACCTCTGTATTGTGAGAAGGTCCTCATATCTTCAAATAGAACAAAACAAAATGTCTCTGTTTCCAAATTTCCCTTCATATTCAGCTTCAGCTTGACAATGGAATGATTCCAGCTCCCTTTTCCTGAGGGAAGGATCTGTAATTTCTCACCAGAAACTCCAGAGACAGACACCATAAAAAATGCATGGGGTGGTGGGCAGTAGGGATTACCTTGTTGTAACTATGAATGTTAGACTGAAATGTTTAACCCTTTAGATTTTCTTCATACTGATGAAATTTTTGATGTCTGTTTCACTTAGACAGCAAATTAACTAAAAACCTCAATTCCGTTCAGGAATAACTCAGACTCTGAGTGGACTTCCAGACTAAGCACTGGAGCCAGAATATTATTCTTTTTTAATCCTCTGCAAGTCCCATTTGTATTGTCACTATATAGCATTACCTGATGCCCCCCTGCACCAGAAGGAAGTTTCCCCTTCCTTGCAGAGAATGCCTTTATGGAAGATGAGCATACCACACTTCTACTCAGCTCTGCAGGATGTCAGCTAGATCCACGCATCTATAAAATTAGCTCTTTTTGACACCCTCATGATTAGTACTGACCTATGTAATATTGTTAACATGAGTTTCCTTTTTAATATTCGTCTTTACTAATGTTATCCTGAATGCACAGAGAAAATGTTCTGGGTCATAGATGGATTTGTTATGAATTATCTTTTAGTAAATAATAAGTATATCCCCTTCCCTTGCTCCATGGATTGAAGAGACAATAGCTAAGTGGTGCTTTCTATAAGCACTTCTGGATACTCCAAAGGCAGAGGTGAAGAACACTGGATTCTCTCTCTTTATATGCAGGGAAGAAGGAGACAGCCATTTGTTGTCCTTCCATCAAGAAGAAAAACAAAACAGAACAACTTTTGTGCTATTGTGACATAATGGACAGGATCCTGCTGTTTAGAAAGTGAACCTGCCTTCAGTGAGGCCCAGGTAAACCCAGAGTCTGTCTTTTAAGAGCTTAAGGTGTGTCCTTGGAGCTGAGCTTTCCACCTTTTTGAAATGCAAACAGCTGGAGAAGTGGCACAGTCTTCCTAGCTCCCCAAGGCATAATATAGGGACCAAGTTGAGACTGTGATTTTTAAACCTCCTGGGATTAGACCAATTAATTTGGAAAATGGTTTCACAGCTAATTATCAAAGAATGTGATGAGGAAACTACTTCTGGGGAAGGGAGAGCGAGGTTCTCTATCTTTGCTCACATACATTTCTGTATCTCAGGAGGCTACGGCTTTTATAAGAACATGGAGTGTTACAAAGAGATTTTATCACAAGAGTCAGCTCAGTATCCTCCAGGAAGCTAGTTACATTTCTGAAATGCTTTTATTGAAAATAATGAGAATATATGTAGTAGTCATCATAACCAGCATCAGTGATCCTGCATAATGGGGAAACTGTACCAACTGCTTCATATACATTTGTTTCTCATCTCGATCCTATGAGATAGGGACTACTGATTAACAATTTTAGAGATACAAAGCTGAGGTGCACACCAATTATAAAATTGTTCTGACAATGTGCAGCCTATACCTTCTTTATAGCAGCTGGATCCTGTTACTAAGCTGGGCTGGGAAATGCCTTCACAGCATCAGTAACTTTCTAACTGTGCTTTTCTCTATTCAATTTACAGGACCTCAATTATTGATGATGCTTACTTTGTCAAGATTCCCTGATCCCATATAAACCTTATCACTGTCCTCTGGATGTACTTTTGTTTCTCAAAGTCCTTTTTAAAATGAAGTACTGTGAATTGGATCCAAGTGCTTTTGTGTTAAGGAGCTGAATTTTCTTCTTGAAGGTGATTGAGAGACATCCCAGGGAGTACAATAAGCAGATTCGCATTGTGTGAGGTCACTTTCACAGTACAAGGCAGATGACCTGCACGGGATCCAGCTGGTGGAGAAAGGGCTCGAGGGTCATTGAGTCAATGGGGATAAGAGACAATGGGCGCTTACCAGAAGATCTTAGCAGTTCATACTTCCTCCCATCTTAAATGGTTTGGATCTACTTACTTTGTTATTATCAACTACTTTTCACCTTTCAAAAAGTAAAGTTTAAAAATCCTTGGGATTAGTGCTGTTGATGCCTGGATCTGTCATCTCATATAAATAAATGGGCTTACAATTCGAATCCACAAGTTGGGAGTCGTTCATGGAAAGAAATTCCCCAAGACTGGAGGTGATGCCATTTGGGTCTAGTACGTCTAGTAAGTTTAATTAACATTTCATCATCCCTACTGTTATTCAACTGACATGGTTAGCATATTGTTTCTAGGAGTGAATGAAATCTGAAAACTATAAAAATGCAATAAAAATGGTCTGTGTAAACCCTCATCACAGATACTTTAGAGATATATTTTAGGTGCTGCTCTGTCAGCATTGCAGATAGTTCCTAAGCCCCCCTACACCTGAAAATAACAAAAAGGTATTTCCATGTTATTCTTGAATAAAAATATACGTTCATGCTGACACATAGCATGCAGAGTTATCTGTGTAGATACATGTTAACAGGTGCTGTCTGCTCACACTCACCCTGCATACAAACACGCAAGAATGCTTACATACTACCATACAAGCACAACATATGCGACCTTCATGGAGAATTGATCATGCCTTCCAGGCCTTTCACATCATCCCAACAGAGGAGAGAGTTTTAATAATGATAAGGTAAGGACAAAAATGGTCATGCAGCTTTAAGTTTGAAGGATAAAGTTAAAAGTTTCTAGCAAGCAGTTTGGGGAAGAGGGTATTTTGATTTCCTCATGTTAATACTATTATTATTATTAGTTTAGAATCCTTGTCTTTAGAAACTCCATGAGACTAATGTAAAAAAAAAAAAAAAAAGAAAAAAAAAGAAAAAATTCTTAAATGCTTCTCCCCTTTTTCTTTCCAGATCATTCTATACAGCAAGGTGGAGTTAAGTTGAATGAAGGAGGGGGCCAGGATAGAACCAGGTTAGGGCTACTTAGAATTGCTTCCACTGCAGTCAGAGTGAGCTCCTGCCTCCCATGTGGTCCAGCCAAGGCAACGTAGGATGTGTTTAATGCAAAATATCCTATGATAAGCACATGGTCTGTCTACATGTCCCTCAAAAGCTGGAGTCACTTGAGATGTAAGGATTTGCTTCTTCACTTTTGTCCTTCTCCCTAAATTTTTCTCACCCTTCATTGCATTCAAACAACTGACCTCTTCTCCAGCCCTCACCTAAATGAAAATACCTCTTTCGGAGCTATAGCTGAGCCCTTGCCTGAACTATCTCTCGGAACCAAGACCTTTGTCTAAGTTTTCCGTAGTGATGCAACTACATTATGAACAACAGATGTATTGGCCTATTCAGGCATCTATTTACAAATATTTTACATACTAAAAATATGTTGGATAAATAGCTAAATCATAGATTAGCAAAAGGTTTCTATTAAGTTTTTGAAATGAAAAATTTCAAGAAATGTTCTGTAGTATTCAGAAACTTAATGATAAAGTGCATAGAAAACAAGAATTAAGGTTTTAGGACTTGACAGGCCCTGAGTGAGGCACTCAATCAACTCAATCATGTAGGTAAATGAAGTTATATAAGTAGATTTTGCTAAGAAAATCAGGCAGTGTAATTCATGGCTAGAAAGAAAACTAAAATACATTTGAAGATATAGTGGTTTTGAAGCCCAGCTCTGATTCCAACCAGTCATGTGATATTGGATAATTCCTCTAAGTATGCCATTTTTTAAGGAATACTGATAATGTTTACTTATTAGGTTAGTTATAACGAAGACACATGGTAAATGTTCATATATATGTATATAAATTATGTGAAAATCTCAACATGTGGTAAATGGTTATCAAATTTACTAAATGGTAAATGATAGGCAAATTTACTCAATTTTAAAAACATTACTAACAGATTTTGATGACATTTTAAATATCATCATATTTTAAATATGATCATTTTAAATATCAATATATCATTTAAATATATGGTATCCATATAATTTGTGTGCAATTTACTATGTTAAACTATTCTAAAATTGCACATGAACTTTATGTTCACCCTGTGTATATATGTTATAGATATATATAAGACCATGCCATTTGCAAACAAGAAACAATTTAGCTTCTTCCTTTCAAATTTGAATGCCTTTAATTTCTTTCTCTTGCCTAATTTCTATGGTTAGAAATTCCAGTCCTGTGCTGAATTGAAGGGTAAAATAGGCATCTTTTTTTTGTTTCCTTTTTTAGAGGAAAAACTTTCAAATTTTTACTGATAAGTATGATATTGTCTGTGGATTTATCATACATGACTTTTATTATCTTGAGGTACATTTAAACCATATATTTTATGTCATTAAACCTTGGCATCTAGTTGTAACTGAGAGGACATGTGATGAAAATAAGATGGACTCAGTCAGGTCAGGGCCAAGAGGACACAGCTGGCCTGGCTGGTTTAGGCCATAGGGGCTTTGCCTCAAATCTCCCATTCTTGTTGTTTTGTAAACTCAGCTCTAACCTGAAGGTGTATGTTTGAGTAGTTTAGGGCTATTGATTTAAGAGATTAACTTCTGAATTAGAATGTTGTTGTATGGGTCATGGGTTATGGCAATTATTGTTTAAGACAAGTGTTAATTACTATTGTTTAAGATAAGAGTTAGTGAGGTTCTTGCTTTTACCTTTTATGTATAAAATGTGGTTTTGGAAATGGAAGAATGAAACAGTCTTAATGAGGCTACTCTCACTGTTCTATAGGATTGCTGCCTTCTGCTAATAAAGCTCGTTGGACCTGTCCCCATCTCTGCATATTGCCTGGATCGTGACAGGCGGCAGGACGCTCTTCAACTGGTAACATAGCAAGTTTTTCCAAATTCCTAGCTTCCTTTTTAAATACAGTTCTGTATTTTTATAAAAAGTTAAACATGAAAAAAACTTAAGACAGTGTGTTCCTACGCAGCAGGAACAATGAGCAAGTGGACGGCTCAGGTCCTGGGTGAAGGAAACCCTGCAACTTGGACTTTACCTTACAGATGCAAACCCATGTAACCCAACATGTGTTCCAGCTTCAGGTACTAACTCATGCACCCTCACATTAATCTGAAATTAAGAAAAAAACCCAGGCAAAAAAACCCTTGGGGAAGTAATTGATCCTTTTCATAGTTGAGTGTAGTTACACACTGTAAATGCAGTATAACGTTCTGAGTCTTTCTGGTCTCTTGTGTTTTTCTGTAACTGTTGAGGCATTTATCAAAACAGCCTTTTCCTTTGTGTGTCTCTAAGGGTTGAGAGCATTTAATAAACCACATCACTGTTATAAAACAGCAACAATTTGAAGTTATAAGTTACTCACATAAACAAAAAGACTAATGCAAAAGAACATTGAAGTTTCCAAATAGCTCTTCTTAGACTATTGATAGTTTACCTTTTATAAAAGTGATCAAAGGTAATCTAATTCTGTTGTTCTTTCCCTCTATTTATGAGACATCATTGCATTATAAACCTATTTCCTAGCAAAGGAATTTTATCTCAGACTAAAATACTGTCAAATTAATGCAAAGGTAAAAATAGTATTTAGAAATGAAATTACCCTTATGAAGGCTGCAGGGCTGGTTTCTAAGGAAATGGTTAACAATCCTAACACTTTAGAAATAGTAGATTTATGAATGTACCTTTGTTTTTAGCTTTTGCAGGTACACTATTCAACACCACCTTTATCTATACAAACTTTAATAAATACGTATGGTTTATATTACTTATTTGCTTCTCTACTGCACATTAGTTGAAAGTTTTTTAGCTTCTATGTAATGCTGCTAAAGGCAGAAAGGTACAAAAATAGAGTCCTGCCATGGGGAAGTTGTGGAGCATTTGTAAAGACAAAATATTCAAAGATTAGTATGAGAAACGAGAAAACTGCTATGGTAAATATAAAGGATGCTGGAGAAAGGGAGCTCTGTCTCTAGAAGGATCAGAAACAGCTTCCTAGGGGAGGTGGTACATGAACTAAGCCTTAAGGATAATTGGTAAAAGGGAGCAGGTGATTCATCTCTTAGTCAAGAAAATCTAGCTCCTCCCACAAATACTCTTTACTCTCAGGGCTTTAGTACAGCAAAGGCTTCTTTATTGCCCACAGGTGAGCTGGAGAGAGTGGGGCTGTGGTCCAGCTTCATGCACTAACTCAGGAACCAGGTACCTTCCAGAACCTGACTTGCCCTTGGAGGTCCCAGGCCATTCCCCTGAATCCTGTCTATTGATAAGTAATTGTAGAGACTTGATTTGAAAGTGGCATGACTCGCTTCTGTTCCCATGGAATTGTCCCAAACTCCCTCCTGTGGCATATCTAGGAATGAAAGCTAAGTAAGTGTGTTAATAGTTTGGTACTGAGCCAAGTGAAGGAAGGAGACTTGACTGTCACCAAGCATGGGTTGTGCCTCCTATGCTTATTAATAACCATTAAAAGTGGATGAGGAGGACTGAATGGGAGGGGCCAGCACTTATAAAATATCGAGGAGAGGAGAATATTAGAGGAGGAAAGAGGAGTAATTAAGTGGCTGCGAAGGAACCAGGACTCAGAAGGTGACAACTTCACGGGTTTTGTCACTGGCCTTAGATTTTGCTATGTAGGTATTGAGGGCCTCCTGAACTTTTTTTTTTTTTTTTTTTTGAGACAGAGTCTCTGTATGTTGCCCTTGGTAGAGTGCCGTGGCATCACAGCTCCCAGCAACCTCAAACTCTTGGGCTTACGTGATTCTCCTGCCTAAGCCTCCCAGATAGCTGGGATTATAGGTGCCTGCCATAATGCCTGGCTATTTTTTGTTGCAGTTGTTTAGCTGGCCTGGGCTGGGTTCAAACTCACCACCTTCAGTGTACGTGGCTGGTGCCGTAACCACTGTGCTACAGGTACTGAGCCCTGAAAATTTTTAAATAGAGACATGATGGGGTTAATTTGCATTTATAGAAGTGTAATCTGATGATAAAATGGAGGCAGGGTTGAAAAAGAATAAAATGAAGTGGCTTGTGATAAACTTTACTGAGAAACAGAAATGGGGAATATGTGATTCTCGTCTGATGGGGCTCACTCTACATTTGCAGACTTGCATTTGTACAAAATTGTAATTTTTCAAAGCACTTTCCACTGATAACTTTTTGTCTTCACAGAAATAGTGTAAGATAAAAAGTGTGTTTTATCTTTGTTGTGCCTAGATCGTGAAGTCCCCAAAGACCACCAGGGAGCCGAGTCTGATGCAGAAGCAAAAGAGCCTTTATTCAAGCTCAAGCCCAGACTCTCAGGGAGCTGGTGCAGTGGGTCCAAGCTGAGAACCCCAAACTCTGGAGGCTGGGGTTTTTATACGTGGTTACAACGAGGAAGGGGGCTTCTAACCAAAGAAGGGGACTTTCCAGCAAGGGGGTTTCTAACAAAAGAAGGGGACTTTCCAGCAAGGTTACTCAGGAATTGGCTGAGTGTCAGGGGCTTTCCTAACTGGGGCAGCTTTGTGATTAGGTATGCTTCTAACCATCAAGCTGCGGTTTTTCTTAGTATCTGCAGGTGGCTCACACAAAGCACAAAACAGCAACTTTTGTACAAAATGGAGTCACTCCTGTCCTCTCATTCCCCCCTGGACTTGTTACTCTTGGGGCCCAATCATGGGACCAGGGCTGATTCTATTTCATTTGTTGGGAGGGGTCTGTACTGGCTTCTTAGGACTAATGGCTGTACCGCTCCTACCTGTTCTCTTATGAAGGTGAGGAGTCTATTAATGACACAGGGACTGATGGTCAGGAGCAGTAGGAGTATCACTAAGGGTCCATCTAAGGCAGATATTAGGGTTGTTAACCAAGGGGACCAGTTGAAAAGGGATTCATACCAACTTTGTGCTTGCCCCCGTTCTAGCTTGTGGTTTTGCAACCCCTAACTAGTGCCATTGACTCCTTGACTACTCCAGAGTGATCGACATAGAAACAACACTCTTCCCCTAGAGCGGTGCACAACCCTCCCTGTTGCAAGAACAGCAAGTCTAATCCCCTCTTATTTTGAAGTACTACTTCTGCAAGGGAAGTTAGAGACTCCTGGAGATGAGAGATAGCTTTTTCCATTCTTTCTATGTCTAGGTCTATGGCGGCTCCCAGGGCTGTATAGTATTTGTCCTGTAGGACGAGAGCTGAGGCACCGATCCCAATGCTGGCAAGTCCCAGTCCTAGGAACACTGACAGGGTGATAGCTGTGATGGGCTCCCTTCAAACCCCGGGGATGTTTTATTTTCTGAAGTATGGTCTTTTATTCATGGTAGGTGAGTCTATGGATTAACTGTACTAATTCACAGAAATCTCGGGTTGAGTTGAGGACTTGGGTGTGCAGACAGGGAGCTAATCCTGGTGAGCATGCCCACCACCCATGGGTGAGGGGGATGAGGTAGCCCGTTCCATCCCATTGGTGGGTTTTCTTACATAGGCGTCTGTGAGAAGGGGTTACTTTTCTGACACAAATTTCTTGTCCTGTGACAGATTGGAGGGTCAGGCGAGGACCTGCGTGCTCCCACCAGCGGCAACCAGCTGGCTCTGTGGCCAGGGTGAAATTATCTGGAAGGGCTATCCCTTTGTAGTAAGGGGGATTCAGGCCCAGACATAGCCAGCAGGATACAGTAATGTCTTGTCTGGACTTATTTAATACTTGGTAAGTCTTAGTGAGGAGGCCTCAGAGGCGGGGTTCAGTGTCAGTTATATTTGAGTTGGTGTTGTTATCATCTAGGTCTGGCTGCAGAATGGAGTTTGGGCCTACAGCTACTGGGATCTCATCAGGGATCATATAAACTACTTTAAGGGTAAAAATGGTTACTGTGGCCTTATCACGGGAGGGGTACATTCACATGCTCCACTGCTTTCCAACTTCCCACCCACGGGCGGCCCATCCTATATCAGTGAAAGTTATGCTTATTGGATCACACCAGGGAGTCCTTTCTGGTAGCACGGGGGGGGGGGGAGTTCTTTCTTTTTTACACTTATGTAGTCTCCCGCTTTCAGGGCTTCCCACCAAATCTGGTCAGTTGAAACACATGCCCACGACCCACAAAAATAAGTTTCCTCTCCCCTACCCTTGTCCTTAAAATGTCCTGGGCACACATAAAAGCCTTCTGGGTAGGGATATGTGTTTATGAGTTCATCTATGTCTACTTGAAGCTCAGGGAACAAGTGCCCCTCGGGTGGAAGCCCAAAGTTCAATTTTCAACAGAGCCTGTAAGGGTGTTAATGACTAACCAAGTTACATTTAAGGGTTGATGCATATCAGGGGAGGGTGTACATACAGGTAGTAGAATCAGCATGGAGCAGGCAAAGAGCCTTTTAGCTTGAGCTTTAAGGGATTGTCTCTGTCTTGCTGAATATTCCATTGTGGAATGAAATCTTCTCGGATGGTGAAGGGGTCTGATTGGGTAT
>CAUYPK010067980.1:0-16085 GCA_963574355.1 Loris lydekkerianus | reverse complement strand
ACCTCAGAGCAGAAAGAAGGAAGTATTTATCCATTGGCTTCATCTCCACTGGTCAAAGAGTGGCCCTGCTGGGCATTACTTCCCTTGTACTCCTAGTCACACATGCAATAGTGTAGATGTGGGTATCCCATGCCACAGACTAAGAGAGGCTTCAAGGCTATAAAGTGAGCATGTACCAGAGGTGAGGTGCCTTCTGAGTGGAGGTGGGTGAACCCATCTGGCATCTAAGGACCAAAGTAAGAGGTAAGGATAAAGGATTTTGAAGTGACTCACAAGAAGTGTCTGCCATCATTTGTAAAACTACAAGTCCTATGAAATACAATATGTGAACTTTGATTACTATTAAAAGAATTAGAACTAAAAGAATTTGTTTTTTGTCAAAAGCAGAGTAGAAAAATAATGAACAAATTTTTGTGTCATGAATTGCATTTAAATGTCCTTAAAACATTCTCTTTTGCCTTTGTTTCTTAAAATGAATAGAAAATAGACGTTTGGACCCACTCTTGTAAGTGAAGAATGGTCAAGCTATCTTCTGATGCCTGAGTATAGTTTCTGCTCACTAAGAAGCAGACCTTGAAGAAGAGAAACAGGTTAACTCTGTGCTTTTCCTGAAAGACTTCTGCTTATATTGTCATTTTTCAATCCACCCCCAATAGGAGAGATGATCATGACTTTATCTTTTTATTAAATCATAAACACATAGATCATGTATATATTAATGCATTTATGGGGTACAATGTGCTGATTTCATATAAAATTAGGAATGATTAGGAATGCTTGCATCACACTGGTTAATATATACCTCATCTCATTTACTTAATTATTGTGTTAAGACATTTATACTCTATACTGATAGATCCGACACGTACCCTTAATTTAGAGTTAGGAAATTATAATCTTTATAAATTTTCTCACTTTTAATATTAATAGACCACTTTATAAACATGGAAAGAATTCAAGTTCACTGACATTTTCATAACTTATTTATGTTTGATATTAACTTAAATTAGTTGAATAGCCATGATTACAAGTCATCAGAACCTATCCATTTATTAAAAATCTCAGTTCTATCTTAAAAAATAATTTGCACTTGCATATTATACATGTATATATCATCTATGTAAATATATTTATATGCATACATGTAAATTTGTGTGTAAAATGCATGCAGCGAATGTATTCAAAACCTTTGACAATAAATAATGATATTAAATTAAGTATACATCATCTTGCATTATAGAATTTAGGTCTTTGAGAATATCTATGAGGCACAGCTAAAAGTTCCTTTCTCCAGAGACTACCACATAGCTATTAAACACATATTTTTTTCTTCAGTATATTTTTATCATTCAACATATTTCTATTCTGTGGCCTTTGCATAGTCCTTCTCACTAGCCCCAACTACACTGGAGAAAGGATGCCAGCTGCTCACATGCTCCGAAGACCATACTACTTCATCCCATGAAAAAGCATGCATCAGTCAAGCCCTTCCCTCAGTTCTCCAAAGGACATGACTTATTTCGAAGTTACAAAAAGTTTAGGGATAACAGAAAGCTAATTTCACTTAGAAAATAATTTCTTCCATTTTTACTCTCATTTAAAATATACCTTGGAGATCTTTATTATTTATGCAGGTACATTTTAAATTTCAGTTTCTCTTATTATATTCATTATCCTGTTTATTAGTTCAATAACTACTGGTTGCTGAGTATTAGCAACAATAGAATGAACTTACATAGAGAGATATTATATCTCCTCTCTTTCCTCTTCTCTACCAACCATGACTTATTAACCATCCTCATCTTTTCATTGTTAAAGATCCTCATAATTCTAGTCATTTATTACTTACCACTTTTTAATATTTTTTATTGTTACACATCATACAGTGATAGTAAGGTATAATAAACTGCTCTTACTGGAAGTTTTGTGTGAACACATTTGATCATTCTTTGAAAAGTATTATAAAAACTACTGAAAGAAATGGTAGAAAATATAAGTGACCTTCTATCTATTGAAAGCATGGGATTTTGTTATTTACTAAGTAGTACGTTCCATTACCCTCTAAGAAAGGGAGAAAACCAGCACACTTATTTGGCTCTCTCAATTATCATCTTTCTTATTTGTGAAAAGTCAGCTTTAATGTAATTATCACAGCGTAAAAGTTTTCTCTTTAATTTTGATATTCTACAGTATCATTATGATATGTCTAGGTGTGGGCATATTTTTGACTATACTGCTTGGAATTCATATTTGTAAGATCTATAGCTTGTTCTCTTTTATCTGTAAAAACCCTTCCCTCTTCAAATACTTTTTCTGCCTTATTATCTCTCTTTTCCCCTTTGTGGGATGAGTTTCTTTATGCTCCTTGCGTCTGTCCTTGATATCTTTTATAAACTATATATGATTATTTTTTCTTTATTAATTCCTTAAATTCAATTGTATGAATATATGTACGTGTATATATATACACACACACATATACATGAGTTCTAGACTTCCTTTTTGATTCTTTTCTAAACACGCTATGTTGTTAAAAATCATTTTACTTTTCATGTTGATATTTTAACTTTCCATTCATCTTTGGAAATTTGTAAATATAAGTAGCCAACAAAGACCAATAGGGACATGATGCTATGTGAAATGAATGACACAGACACTAATTCATTGTCCTGAATGTTATGTTATATTCAGTATCATAAAACAAGAAAAAGAAATAAAAGTCATACATGTTAAAAGGGGAGAAGTAAATGTTTACAAGATTCTGTACACAGAAAATTCTAAAAAAAAATCCTTAAAGTTTTTTTTTTTTTCAGTATTTGGCCGGGGCTGGGGTTGAACCCACCACCTTCGATATATAAGGCCAGTGCCCTACTCCTTTGAGCCACAGGCACTGCCCAAGGATTTTTTTTTTATCATTCTATATCCTACAGAGATTTGAAAATATAATAAAAATTCTTATAAGAAGTTGTATGTGAATACATTAGACAATTCTTTGAAAAGCATTCTGATATAAATACCTAAAAGAAATGATAATAACCTAGGTAATTTTATATCTATTAAGAACAATGAATTTTTAATAATATAATATTTTGTAAATAACATAATCTTAGGCCCATATGCTTCCCAGGTAAACTCTAGCAATTATCTGAGGATGAAGTAAAAGGAATCTTACATAAACTCTTTCAAAAAAATGAAAGGGAAGGGCGGTGCCTATGGCTCAAAGAAGTAGGGTGCCAGCCCCATATACCAGAGGTGATGGGTTCAAAACCTGGTCATGGCCATAAACTGCAAAAAAAAAAATAATTAAAAAAAAAAAAAAGTGAAAAGAAAGGGGAGGTTTCCCAAACTCATTTTATCGGACTGCACAGCCTTGATACTAAAATCTGACAATGATATTGCAAAAAAAGTTTTTTAACACTAATATTGGCCAAGAACATAGACACAAAATAATTTATAAAACATAGCCAAATTTACTCAGGAGTATATCAAAAGCATACTACTTAAGAAGAAAAATTAAAGAACAAAAAGAACCTAAAAAGGCTAAAAATAATAAAAGCATACAATAAAATGACATATTTAGGTGCAAACATGTTAGTAATTACATTAATATTAAATATCAATAAGTAAATACTCCAGATTATTAAAAATAACTATGTGATATTTACAAACCTCTGAAACATAAGATAGATAGAGTTTGATATTAAAAGAATTCATAATTGCCGAGTCACGGAAGCAGCTCAAGTGCTCATCAACCCATGAATGGATTAACAAATTGTGGTATATGTATACTATGGAATATTAAACAGCCATAAAAACATGGAGACTTTACCTCTTTTATGTTTACATGGATAGAGCTGGAACATACTCTTCTTAGTAAAGAGTATCTCAAGAATGGAAGAAAAAGTATCCAATATACTCAGTACTATTATGAAACCAATACATAATCACCAACACTTTCATACGAATGATAAAACACAACTATGGCCCAGAATGAAAGAGGGAAGAGGAGGATGAGGGGAGGGGAGTGGAGTGTCCAGGTGGAAGGAGAGTAATCATTGGGACCTCACCTATTGTGCATATTCCTCACCTATTGTGCATATTCCAAGGGTACATGTCAAATTTACATGTGAGAGTAGAGTATAAATGTCTTAATACAATAATTAAGTAAGATGAAAACTATGTTAACCAATTTGATGTAAGCATTCCAATTTGTATATAAAATCAGCACATTGCATCCCAATGTACAATGCAGTAATGTACACAGTTATGATTTAGTAAAAAAAAAAAAAAAAAAAAAAAAATCAAAATACATACCTGATCCCATTTTTGCAAGAAAAGTTGAACTAAAACTCAGTGACTATTTTTGGATCCAGTGGAGAAATATAGTCACAAGGCCAAATGACACCCTGAAATCTGGAGAGAAAGGTGAATCCAGACAGCCACAGTGGAGATTTGCTCCAGAAGCTTCTGCAGCCATGAATAAGTAGGAATATTTAGAAGGTAATTTTACCAAATTTTTGGAGGTTGAGTGTGGACCAAGATAAGAATGAGAATTTTTGAACCTGCAGTTTTATGCATTTTTATACATAGCACCAAACACATTTCCATGGGTTTTACCTACAGAAACCACTTCGAGTTCTCAGAAGTGAAGAGCCAAGAAAGATCCCCTGGCTCTAGCAAGAGGAGGGGAAAAGCAACCACCGTGAAATATGCCCAGTACATTCTCCCCAGCAAAGAATTATTTTTAATGGAAAAAACTTCACCAGAAAAGGAGATATATGCCATATGGGTATGAGCATTTTGTACACCCCTGTCCCGTCTAGCCTTCCTGTCTCATCTCAGGGAGGGAAGGGAAAGAAGCTAGGAATCACTGCAGAGATCAGAGCTGAGTGAAGCGAGGTTACCAAAAGACTGGAATTTAATCATTTACATTAAAGAAGGCTTCCCCTCCCCTTGCCACCATAGTAGCAGGGTTTGAGTATGATACCTGGATTTCTGCTGAAACAGCTATAAGTCTTAGACTGTATTTAAGTAGAATTTCTTAGGGAAACCTAAAGACAACTGAGTGGGCAGGAAGAGGAGAATGCTAGAGGAGTCCGAAGCACCTACAGATACTGTAAATATTATACACAACTAGCCCTTAGCCAGGTAGGCATAACACACCAAACTAAAGTCCTGTTTACTAAACTGTTATCTAATACATAATGGGCAGCTTTTAACAAAAAAACTCACACAACATGCTAACAGACAAAAATGAACAGTATGAAGAGACAAAGTATCAGAACCAGACTCCTATGACACAAATGTTGAAATTATCTAATAGACAATTTAAAATAAATGATTAATATTTTAAGCCTCTTAATAGGTAAGTAGGCAACTTAAAAGAATATATAGCTAATTTAAGCAGAGAGATTAAATCTCTAAAAAGAAAATCAAAAGAATAAGCTAAAATAAATAAATAAATAAATAAATAAATAAATAAAACCTGATAAGCTCATCAATAGACCAGACAGGGAAGAGGAAAGAGTGGGCCTAGGAGACAGTTCACCAGAAACTTTCCAAACTGAAATTCAATGAGGAAAAGAATGAAAAAAATATAAAAAATCCAAGAACTGTGGCATCATTTCAAAAGATGTAAGATATAAACAACTACAATTCCAGAAGAAGAAAGAAAGAAACAAAAAATTACTTATTAGAAATAATGTTGGTTAAGCACTTTTAAAAATAAATGGCAGAAACCAAACCAGGAACCTCAGAGAACACTAACCAGAATAAATACACCAAAATCTATACTTGGGCATATCATATACAACTGCAGAGAACTAAAGAGATCTTGGAAGAAACCAGAGGGAAAAGCCTACCTACAGAAGAACAAAAATAAGAACCACTGAAGACTTCCCATCAGAGACTATGCAAGGAAGAAGAAAGCAGAGTGAAATACTTAAAATACTGAAGAAAATTCTCATCAACCTAGAATTATGTATCCAGTCACATTATCCTTCAAAGTGAAGGAAAAATAAACTGAGGAAATTTATTTACAACAGATTTGTACTAAAAAAAAATGTACAAAGAAATTTTGGGGGTTGAAGGAAAATGGTATAGGTCAAAAATTTTCTTACATGAAGAAGAGAGTTAGAAAAGGAATAAAAAGTAAAAAGGAACAAAATAAAGCTAAAATATAAATTTTTAATTTTTTAAAATTAACTAAAAGATAATTCTTTAAGAGTAATAGTAACAATGTGTTAGGTAATTATAGCATATAGATAAATGAAATAACAGTTTTAGGCATGGGAAGGATAAACTGGGATAAGTTTTAATAAGGTCCCTGCAATATATATGTGAGGTGCTATAATTTTATAATTTTTTAAGTGAAGTATTATTAATAACAGCTATTAAACCATGAAAACAAATCAATGAATCTTAAATGCATGTTTCTAAATGAAAAAACACAGTTGAAAAGGAAATGTTCTGTATGATTCTAGTTCCACAACATTCTGGACAAGGAAAAATGTAATGACAGTAAAAAGATCAGTGATTGGCAGGGGTCCCAGGAGAGGGCAATGTGGTTGAAGAATTGAAGACCATGAAGGAATGGTAAATACAAGACATCATGCATTGATCCAAATGCACAGAGCTTTATAGCACAAAGGGTTACCTTAATCTATGCAAATTTAAAAAATACCTTAATGGATCAGGGAATCCCAGGATGGAAAATTGAATGTGACAAAAGAATCTAACCATGAAACAACCTCACTGAACAGGGTGGGTGGGGGCGGTAAACGTGTTTACTTGAGTAATTTTGGAAATGAATAATCTTTACTCCAAGCAAAATAAACAGTACATAAGCACTGTACTCTAGCTCCTTGCCATGGGAGTATGAGTTAATAATTCTGATGTTGTTGTGTAAGTAAATGGATGGTGGATGGTGTGGTCCAGGTCTCCTTCTGTTGGCATGAGAGTTTATAGATAAGTAAAAAGAGGCTAGAATGATAATACAGTAGTAGATTAGAGTTGGAGAAATCATTAAAATGTTATGCTTAGTTCAATATACATGTCTACATAAAATCATGTATAGAGATAAGTAATAAATAGGTTAGTATACACACATACATTCTTGCTCTGTCTGCTGACAGGACCTAGAAGCAATAATACTTCAGTAGCAACAAACACACCTAGTACCCAGATCTTGGTTTCTAACAGTCTAAAAAAAAAAAAAAAAAAAAAAAAGAAAAAAGAAAAGAAATATTGCTAGAATATAAGTAGAATAAAAGTAATAAAATACACTCAGCTAGTTTACACAGTTGTAAGTGAATGTAAGGTGGGGCTGTTCCAAAGAAACAAAATATAATTAAAATTGGTTCGCAATCAGAGAAAAAAGACAACAAAAAGGGAAGAATTAATCTGTGTGATAAAAAACTAACTTAGAAATACTGTGATGGAAAATTGTTTCTCACCTTATCAACATGGTCTCATGCTGGACACAGACACCAAACAAAGGTGACTATTTTTAGTGAGGAGAGAGAAGAGAAACAAGAATGGTATAAAGTCTGGCTCCTCTCCCAGAGGATCTAGTCCAAGAGACAAGTTGGGCCATGGGCTAACCTAGAAAGGTTTTCCAGGAATATGCCTCACTGTCAGGCCTTAAAAAGGCAGCTTTCTCAACACAAAAGAGCACTATCAAAAAAAAAAAAAAAAAAAAAAAAAAAAAAATCTTAAATTTCTTAAACCACAAGGCAAAATCTAAGAGCTGCTTTACAATTCTAATGCTCAAGGTTACTGGTAGCCTTTGATAAGAACTGAACTTGGTGATCACAACCTTTTCACTATTCAAGTTGGTGAAGGTAAATACATTTAAAAAGCAATCCCTAGTGAGCAGGGACACCCAAAAATTTCAGGTGGGAAAGACTCTGACAAGATAACTGATATCCTCACCATGCCTACAGCAAGGCAAAAAATAACCTATTACACATAAATACTAATGATCTCTAGAAATGAAATATCAAACAAAAAATTCATAGTACTAGATGTTTCTAGGTAGGGTAACTGTGAGGCTGGGAGATAAGTGTAGAAAAATTATCTTTCAAAAACGAAACAAAATTTAAAATAAAGAAAGCAAGAAAGAGAGGGAGGGAGAGGGAGAGGGAGAGGGAGAGAGAGAGAATGAATGTGTGTATGGTGGGGATCAGGATGCTAAAAGAACAATCTTTCTTAAAGTCTTTCTGAATTACTACAGATTTTAGCTCAAACAACAAATTGGAGCTCTACTGGTAAAGCCTAAGACTTGAATGTGAATAAAACAGGAAGATGGATGGAAACACATTAAAAGTGAAGCCTTTGCATTCACGGCCAAATTCTCCCAAAACCTTCAAGATAAATAATAAACATTAAACAAAGTCCAAATAAATAATAAACTACAAGCACTATAGGTTTTTCCAGTTAGGTAACCTCTTCCAAGGTCTGAAAAGCAATCATGCAATTTTTAAGAGTTAACCAAAATATTTTCTTATTTTAATTTAAACAATGCCCTTCTTAGTCAATCACATGGGAGCAGCTGGCTGTCATTATCTACAAGAGACTCCCAGACACTTTTAAACTGCTACTGAAAGTTAAACTGCTATCCTTTTTCAGGACTGCAGAATAAGTGATCTAATGTTCTCTTTCGAGCTATTATTTCCAACCTTTCAATTATTAGTTTTTTAATCAGTTCTTAGTTTTAACTTGATACTTATCAATGGCATGTGCTTTCTGAGCTTTTTTGCTAAGCTTTTGTGACCATCACTGCCCAAGCTCTCTGCCAATGACCATTTCCCTGTTTTGTTTATCTAACACATCCTACTTTAAACTTGAGCAGTTGACTTTTCCTCTTCACTGGGGTACAAACCTGCACTTGCCTTAAATTAATTTCTATTTTTTGACCACTTCTCAAATTTATCAAGGTTCCCTCACAAAGTACTGAGAAAGAACCTCATCTAGCATGGCTTATAGCTTTCCATTGCTGACAGAGACAGTCTGAGAGGAAACCACTTAATTTTTATTAGGGGTATGGTTTATTCTCTCCTGGCCTGAATGTGATACACAAGGGTTTACAAGGAAAGAGTAAAGTGGGTGTGTTGTAAGAAAAAATTATACTTACAGATGAAAGATCCATAGATAATCCAGTCACATACCACAGAGAGGAAAAACAAAAAGAATATGTAATAGCGATGGTTTCCAAAACCTAAATCAAAAAGAAAAAAAAAAAAATCATACTTAATATTTTCTTTTATTATGATTTTTCAGATAAGACCTCCTGACTGCTAAAAGCCTTCGGTAAAACAGAAATAATGCTCTTGCTTTACTTTTAAATACCATTAAACCAAACCAAACAGTTCTGATATGTAATAGTCAGTTGTCCATGTTATCTGAATATTTATTCATTACTTACTTATTTTTTAAGATACTTTGTTTTTTTAAAGGAAGAAAGATAATTAAGCAAACATAGCTCAAGGCTGGCCTATCATGTGATGGAGGGAGGGGAGCAGGCAGAATTTTGGACAAATCCTACCCTATCTCTTTCTTTCCTCCACAAATTTTGTTTATAAAAGTTCAACCTCTGAACACCAAGGATGGATGAATCTGAGGAGTAGCAATATATATTGCAGAACACTGGACACAGCAAAGAACAACCTGCAGCTGTGAAAGGCCTACAGAGGGGAAGAAAGGGAGCCAGGGCCAGGCAGCCAAGTCCTTCTCTTATACATGCTTCTTTCTTGGTAGTGAAGATGGGAGAGTTTCAAAGCAAATGTTCATGGTCTCATCTTCTCTTGAAGCAGCAAAGCCCAACAGAATGAGCAATACCCATTGGAATCAGGAGACAATTAGATTACTAATTGTGTCTTATAATATGGAGATAATACCTCTCTTGTATACATCACAGACCTGTGGCACCCAAAGAGGATAATGCATGTGAAAATACTATGTTAAATGCAGTGTGATAAAGATGTATGCGTTCATTGTTATTGGAATACTGAAAGTGGAACCCTTGGATGTCCTTCTACTTTTTCTAGGAGTCACACATAAAATTAAACATATGCTTAGCTTCACAATGGTAACTGAAAAACTAAACCTCTCACCTATGCACCGTCCAGTCCACAGGCAGTGTTGATCATATCGAGCCACACAGGCATTGCACACATGGCAGTGGAGTGACCGTAATGGCTTCCTTATCTAAGTGAACAATTAATAAAGGCCTAAGCAAAAACCATTGTCTCAAAGTAGTAACAAATCACAAGCAAAATTTTAATCTGAGATTACAATGACATCAGCACAAACCATCCTAAATAGACAATCAATGCACACAAAGGCTCTGGAGTGCCTTATTCATATTTACTTCTGAATGTCTACCTTAATTAGGCCATCACTAAGGGTGATCTGAATTCTAGAGGCTATTTACAGTGGCTAAGGAGAAATGAAGTCACACCACAGAACAAAACAATAAGAAAAAGGTAACCCAAGCTCCATTTCTAGCTCCACGATAACCTTGGATGGATTTACTTCCTCCCTTAATTCCTCAGTTGAGAATGAGAGGTTTTATAAGTGGGTTCTAGGGTCATTATGGGCCTCTAACTTGAAGAGAGTTCTAATATGTGCTTCATGACAGGAAAAAGCAAGCAAAACACACAGGATAATTCACAGAGAGATGTAACCACAGGCAACTCCAAGAAATTATAAACATCATTTCTCCATATGTTTAAAACAAAAAACCTATTCTAACAGTAACAAAAGATAAGAATTGGTTAAAAACAAAGATGTATAAATATACTATGACGATTGGACAAGTACTGACATGAGCAGTATTATAAGAATTTGTTCTTACTATGGACAAAAAAATTATATACAGAAAAGACTCACAAGACATGATGTACAAAATGTTCTGAAGTCCAGACAGCCAGTCTCTGCAAGGGTGATAATATTCTGAAAGACATGAAGTTTGACCTTACAATTGCATTTTATTGGGCAATGTATTATGCATGGTTATGAACCATTCTCACAGTTCTTGCTCCAAACTGAAGAAGCTAGAAAAACAATTTGGAATACTTGCCACCAATCATTCTGTGCATGAAATAATGTGACTCTTCAAGCCTGTATTTTCAACCAATAACCAATAAATTAAAATGCATAAAAATTACACCACTCCACCAGTCCTGCCTACCACTTCCTCTCCATAATGGCAATCATCTCCTACTTATAATCCGCTAGAGAGAAATACATATGCTTATATATACACCCCTTAAAAAAGAAACAAAATTCACTAGTATACATCAAAACTGAAGGTTACAAGCACCAGGGGCTGAAAGTGCTAGGTCTTTCAGGAACACTGGCTTTAGGTAACAAAGACAATACTCTCTCCAACTTCTAAACATTCAAAAGCAAAGGAAGACCATGCTCTGTCATCTGACAACTTCATGTTTGAGGAAGAGAAGGGGCATCTCCTTAGTTAATCAGGAGAAGAAACCCCACTCCCCATGAAGTCCCTGCTTAGTTACCCTCCATGTGTAGTATTAAGTGAGGAAATTTAAGCTAAATGAACCATTATCTAAATGTTGTTAAAAGGAAGCAGAAGATCATCTCCCTATCAGAATCACATCTGAGAAAATCTTGACGGGTTTATAACTTTAATAGAAAATAAAAATATTTTTTAAAATTGTCATATACATAAATGAAAAATTATAACAGTGGAGAAATCTCAATTTTGCTCATTTAATTATCCTACATGTCATGCAACTATGACAAAAAACCACATGCCTGTGAGTTTCTGAAGTTTATACGACCGTCTATGAAAAATATCAGTAACAAAAGAAGCTCACCACTTTCTTTTCTTCTTCAGAAGCCTTTGTGAAGCCTGGATCAGTTGCCCAAGTCTTGTAGAAAAAATAGAGAAAGGCTATAATGCTGAAAATGAAAGAAAAATAGAAAAAGCTTCCTGCTAAATGTTAAAGCCAAGTTAAGGAATATATCAAACTTCCATTTATTTATTTTATTTTATTTTATTTTTTTAGAGACAGAGTCTCACTTTGTCGCCCTTGGTAGAGTACTGTGATGTCACAGCTCACAGCAACCTACGGCTCTTGGGCGTAGGTGATTCTCTTGTCTCAGTCTCCAGAGTAGCTGGGACTATAGGTACCCGCCACAACGCCTGGCTATTTTTTTTGTTGCAGTTTGGCAGGGGCTGGGTTTGAACCTGCCACCCTTTGTATATGGGGCCGGTGCCCTATTCACTGAGCCACAGGTGCTGCCCCAAACTTCCATTTAGAAAAGCATCATTACTATGGAAGTAAATTTCATTGTTGGTGCCTAAGAATCTCTCTTGTCTGCATTCCATCCTTACCTTCCCTTACCTCTACACATCTCCATTCCCAAACCTGTTCCCATACTTTGTTCTAATCCTATAGGAATTTGCTCCTAGTTGTCAATAATTAATGCTTCCTCATTCATTGAAATGCATATTAAACACTGATAGGAATAGTCACAACTTAATGAGGAACATCTTGAAGACTGAAACATATTTAAGACCAAATAAAGTAAACTCTAATGGTTTAATTGTAGCTTTCCTGCGACCATCTAGAAAAACATTCTCTGGACATTTTAACAAAATCATTCAAAGAAACAAACCACTTGTTTCAGAGATTCCAACTTAAAAGTATTTCCTTATATATGAGATAAATGATTGCAAAAATTTCCTTCTGGAAAGTTTAATAACTAATCCTTGTAATTGTATTAGGCTGAATGAATTTAAAAATTCTTATAAAATGATTACAAATCATACACTATTTGGGAAAGTCAGATATTACGGAGAAGTTACAATAAAAAGTGTTGCAAGGATAAACATTACTTCCTTTCAAATGTTTTCAAAGCAAAGTGGTACAAATTCTTTGTACAAAAAGTAAAAATTTGCTTCATTAAAAGATAAATGAAAGTGCAGTAATAAATGAATAAACCAGCAATAAAACAAATGTTCTTGCCTAATTAAAATCACTGTTGACAAACTAGCTGTATCCACCTTCCAAGGGGTTGCCAAGCTATCTTGTCCCAAACTTCAGAGTGAATGAAGTGGCCATAAAATAGACTCTAAACCCTTGCTATTCAAAGTGCAGCAAAAGCTTCACCTACAAGCTTGTTAGGAAAGAACAACTTCAGGCTCCACCCTAAGATTTACAAACCCAGACTCTGAATTTTAACAAGATCTCCACAGGCTTCACGTGCATATTAAAATATGAGAAGCACCACTTTAACCCATGAAGACCAGCACAACCACATCTGGTTTAGGCAGGTAGGAACACAATCATGTTGGCTTAATTGGTCACCGTTTATCTAAAGGTGGACCGAGCTTTAAGAAAGATGGGACCAAGGGAAATTTTATATTTTATTTTATTATTTATTTTTATCTTTATTTTTTTAGAGACAGAGTCTCACTTTGTCACCCTGGGATTGAGTGCTGTTGCATCATAGCTCATAGCAACCTCAAACTCTCAGGCTCGAGTGATCTTCTTGCCTCAGCCTCCTAAGTAGCTAGGACTACAGGCACCCATCACAAGGCCTAGTACTTTTTCTTTTCTTTCTTTCTTTCTTTTTTTTTTTTTTTCAAAGAGATGGGATCTGGTTGTAGCTCAGGCAGGTCTTAAACTCTTGAGCTAAAGCAATCCACCTGCCTTGGTCTCCCAGAGTACTAGGACTATGGGCATGAGCCATACACACCCTGCCTAAAATTCAATTTTAATGTTTACCTAAGAATGAATTAAGAACACTATTAAACTATACATAAAGCAAGACCTTTTGTTAAAGAAACACACCCTATTTTTTCCATAAAATCCTGGTCAACTTGTATGACATGTTCTTTAAAACATTCACTTGAATCATACAATGGTCCTGCATATTGAGCTGAATTTTGGGCTGCTGTTATGAATAACTTACAAAAAAAATCCCAGGAGAATCACTGGATTTTTCCCTACTCTCCAAGTGAATTGCACTTTATTCCCTCATAGAAAAGCCAAACATATTCCTTGCCTGTGAGCCCTTGCCTGTGTGATTCACTGACTTCAAATGTTTCCATGTCCTCTCATTTACTTCTAAAATCATACTTTCTGGATGTCCATGTCCTAAATGCCTTCAAGGACTAACTTTTATTCTCCTCCCCTTTGAAGTCTTTCCTGATTCCCTAGAGAGAAGGATTCCCTTCCTCACTGCTGCCTCCTCTCCTGAACTGAAGAATGCCTTTTCTCTAGTCCTTAGACTACAGTTATGTATGGACACATCAGCCTCCCAAGTAAACCATGACCCTTCTCTGCATAACTTTGACCAAACTGTTTTCATTTTTTATATCCTTTAGATCTACTCTACATAGCTTATTCCCTCATCTGTTAAATATCTTTTTACTGATCACCTATTCTAGACAGCGCATTGGGTTCCCAATGACAGACTTCCAAACACTGAAATTGGAAGGCCTCATACCTCAAAGATAATACCTCAAAGATAAATAGCAACGCTGTCCCTTATACAACAGTATCCTAGTTGTTTCTCTCTTGGTGCTCCCATTTGTCATTATCTCTTTTAAAAGAACAGAATTCAAAACAGAGCAAACACCAGTACAGGGGACAATGAGACTGATGTTGCCCTTTGCTTGCACACTCAAATCCTTGTAATACAATTTCAGAATATACTAGTTTCCTTGCAGCTGAATCACCACCCCAACTGGGCATTCAGTCACAGCTCCTGTTTTCTTTTCACTTGACCAGAGCTATGTCATATATCAACCATAACATGGACTTGTACAACTGATTCTCTGAAAATAAGTACAGGATTTTACATGTATTTATCCCTCTTAAACTTAACTCAGTTAGTTAAAGCCAGCATCACAAATGTAATATTCAGCAGTTCACCACTTCTTTCCTGTGTCTTAATTTTAGCTCCAAACTCTTCAGTAAGGTCCTGTTCTCTCATTCAACCCCCCCTCACGAAAGCCAACTATATTGCTTGCCGAAGATATGAAAGGTACCAAAAGAAATTGTCTAAGGCAGTGGTTCTCAACTTGTGGGTCACAACTCCGTTCAAGTATATTAAAGGTTTGCAGCATTAGGAAGGTTGAGAACCACTGGTCTAAGGAGTCAAGCTAGAATTGCCCTTAAAATTAGTTTCAACATGCAGCCTACCACACAGACTTCATTCATAAGAGTAACTAATCATAAAATAGTAGGTTTTTATCATAGAATTATCATAGAATGCCAATTTTGCAATGGGGACTACGACCAGCACTTTATAATTGTTCTTGGAGCCACATCCTGGACTTGGTACCATTACCCCCAATTTACAGAATAATATCATCCAGGTCTTCATTAAGTGGTGGTAATAAGTCTAGTGCTTAATAAAAAGCTTCCCCCAAGTCAGTAATCATGAGACAAAGATCAGATGTAATATAAAATATTTTTTAAAAAGACAAATGGCATCCATGTTATGCCATTCATTTTTAAAAATCTGAAAAAAATAAGAGAAAATGCTACGAAATAAAAGCAGCATTAAAGTGAAAACATGCTATAATGGATGTAGATGTAAATTGTAAAAAAACTCTTGAGTACTCATATGCCCATTTATTCCTGTGGCAAAAAATATTCTTGTACTGAGTTTGTGCACCTGTCCCATAAACATTGCATCTTTGCATTCCCTGATTATCCCCTTCATTTACTTAAGCACCACCATATTTTTTCTATATTCTACATATATCTCACCCAACTTTTGCTTCTATCTCTCCATTTTCTCGTTTATTCCTTTGACATGTTTATCAACCATATTTTAAATTCCCTTTTTGTCAAGTCCATTAATTCTTTATAGGTGGAGTCTTCTGCAGTAGCTTGCCTCATGGTCCCTTGGGGGGATTCCTCTGCTGGATAGAGTGCCATGGCATCATTATGCATCATTATAGCTCATAGCAACCTCCAACTCATGGGCTCAAGCGATACTCTTGCCTCAGTTTTTTCTATGTTTAGTAGAGACGGGATCTTGCTCAGGCTGGTCTCGAACCCATGGGCGCAAGCCATTCACCTGCCTCAGCCTCC
>CAUYPK010067978.1:0-66994 GCA_963574355.1 Loris lydekkerianus | reverse complement strand
CCTTTCCCCCTTTCCCCTATTCTTAGGTTGTAACTGGGTTAGAGCTTTCATGTGAAAGCCCTAAATTAGTTTCATAGTAGGGATGAGTACATTGGGTACTTTTTCTTCCATTCTTGAGATACTTTACTAAGAAGAATATGTACACCATGGAATATTATGCAGCCTTAAAGAAAGATGGAGACTCTTGTATGTTTACATGGATGGAGCTGGAGCAGGTTTCCTTTTCTCAATATTCTTACCAGTACGTATCTTTTTGTCTTTTTGGTAATAACCATTTTCCAGTATGAGAGGTGATACCTCATTATGGGGTTTTTTTGGCATTTCTTTGATGATTGAAGCTGAACTTTTGTTTTCACATATCTGTTGGACATAATATACCTTCTATTAGTAAATGTTTACTCAGGTCTTTACCCCATTTTGAATTAGATGATTTGTTTTCTTGGTGTTAAGTACCTTATACATTTTGAATATTTACCCCTTACCAGTTGTCCTAATAACTATCAATGTGGCTGTTGATTTCCACAGCCAGCCTGTTGTAGTTCAACTGCCATGCTAAGAGCTGTGTAGGAAATAGGAATAATCCTAAGCAATCACATGTCAGGCTCTCCCTGTTCTTAACCCAGATTCAGTAGTTACTTTCTAGATTGTCCAATACCTGTGGTTTAGTTAAAACTTTTAGTATTTCAATAATTACTTTCTACATTGCATATTTGCAAAACTCTGAAATAATTATCCTGGATATGTTCAGTTTTACTCTCACTTTTTTTTTTTTTTTTTTTTTTTAACAGAAATTGCCAAGATCCTCACTCTGCCACATTGCAACATATCTATGTCTTTAAAATCAGGAGGTTTTAGAATAAAATTTTTGTTTACTATATTTAAATCTGTGTAAATTTATAATAATTTTTAAAATATCCCTCAATTATTTTTTTCTTTTAGATTGATTCCTAAAATTTCATTTTAAAAGATATTTTTACTGGATTTTGATAGTAAATGGTAATCACTATCCTAGAATTCTGAGGGTTAATTTAAAGTTTTAAAATAAAATGTTATTATCATAACCATGAAGGTATACCTGGATAGTGCTATTTTTAGTAGTGTTACCACCATTTACAGTAAGGTTTTAAACATTTACTTAATGTAGAAAAATTTGTTGTTTATTCTAGCATGGGTGATTATATTCTTTAATTGAAATATTTGAAGAAAAGAGGCGTTAAATCTACCCTAGACATGTCACTTATCCAGAAAGAAGACTTTCACCCACAGTATAGAGACATGGATATGTAACTTGAAAACCTAATAAAACAAATATGGAAGCCTTTTTTCTAAGTCCATGGTTATTTAATAGTGCCATATGTTAGGGAAAGAAATGAGCCCAGTGAAAAAACCGTCAATCTATTTCCAAAAACATAGAGTGTAAGTTATTTTAGTGATGCTTATTGTGCAAAAATGCTTAGTAACATGGATACTTAGTAGTGTATTCTTTCAAATGTATTGTGCTATTAAATGTAACAGATTAGAATCATAATTTCTACATATCATTAAAAAGCAGCTGTTGTATTTATTCTCCAACAGCAAATTTTCTCATAAATATACAACATTTATTTAAAATCTGGCATACTCATTTAGGAACTATTCATTGCATCATTAATTTTCTATGACTTGCAGGTTCACTTACCATCAACATTGTGAATGTTAAGTTTAGAAAAGCCACATGGCAAAGTATTTTATAAAAGTAGACAGCGCCCTGAGATCATAAGAAGTATGTTGGTACCAAAATGTATACATCTTCACGATCTCTGTTATTACTTACCAGTGACTTCAAGTAACAACAGATGATAAATGAAACTAGAAGATATGATACTAAGATATACTATAACAAAAGACTTAGTTTTAAAAAAAAATACAAACATAAATAACTTACAATAGATTGCGTCTTCTCCTACAGGAACCACATTTAATGGGTGGGAAATTTCACAGTGATCATGAATATTTTCCACATAAACTAGCCTCCAAAGAAAAGCAGAACTTATTAAAATAAGATGACAATAGATATATATATAGTCATGGGAATATTAAATATTTGCAAAAATAGCATTTTCTACCTATAGTTCAGAATTTAAATTCAAATTTAAATTTGAATATGAGCTCAACCATAATGTGTTAGACATCAAATACATCTCATAAATGAAAATACGAGCTTTTAAAGGGGAGATTATGTTAGACATTGGTGAATAAAGTGATCATAGAGAGATATAAAAACGAGGGTAAGTCTTAAACATATTCAGAAAGTAGGGGAAGAGTCAGTTCTGATTTCCAGGAGTTAGGGACTTAATCTATCAATCCTGTGGACACTGATGGATGAGAGTAAGAGCAAAATTTAGGACAGGAGATGTGAGACCACTGTGGTAATCACAATCTTGCTTTAAATACAGTAGTGGAGGTGGTGAAAAATAATTGGGTTATAATTATGACTTTGAAGACACTTTCTGATGGATTGACTACTAGAATCTGTACTACAGCATAGCAAAAGACATGTTCAGACAGATCCCTAGAAATTTGGTTTGATCACAGGGTTAACTGATGGTGTCAATCACTGGAAATAGAAAACACAGGAGGAGAAGGGATTGAGCAGGGAAGATTCCAAACTCACTGTTACTGGCATATTGATTTTGAGATGATCTTAACATCTAAACTAAGATAACTTAAAATTGTTTTAGTTACTTGAATTAAGGCCAAAGAAGCAGCAGTAATTAATTAAAATGGTATGGGCATGACCAACTTTATCTGACATTTAATGACACGGGAAGATGTGAAGTCATACTGAAAATGACAGTAGTTAGGGAATAGCAAAGAGCAAAGGACTAAGTCTTGTGGTTCTGTGTCACTCACAAATTGGTTAAAGAACATTGCTGACCTTTGCTCAAAAAACATACATTTACAAGGGCAGATATGTATTTTCATGACTATAGCAAAGGGAAACTTTTATAAATATATCAATCTCTCTATATAAATAAAGTTATATTGAATTTCAAATGAAAAAGTTGACTTCTTTCAAGGAATAATTTAGAGTTTCATTAAAGTTTATGTTCTGTCCTCCTGTTCTGTTAAATAATATGTTTTACTAAAAGTCTCAAAAGAATGGACAATGCACCAATGAATCAAGAGTTTCCTGATACACCCCCCTACCTCCATTTAGTGTTATGATATTAGCTGGGTTATGGCCTGGTTTCAGGTGATGGCTGGGATCAGGCAGTTATGGAGGATGAAGAGGATTTGGGGCTCTTGGGTGAGGGATAGGGCCCAACTTTGAGTGATAGTTAAGATCAGGTGGTCCTTGGGGATAAAGAGGGGACTGATGGTTAGGGTCAGGTGGGCATGAGAAATAAAGACGGTCAGGGCCCAGAAGGTAAGGATTAGGGTTAGGGTCCAGCATTGGTGAAAATTAGGGTATAGGGGACTAAAGAATGAAGAAGGTTCTGGGCCCTTGATTGAGGGCTAGAATAGTTCTCAACTTTGTGTTGTAATTAGGATAAGGGGAACCTGAAAGAGGAAGAGGATTTGGGGCTCTTGTGTGAGGGCTAAGGTTGGGACCGTACTTCAGGTAATGGCTGGGATCAGTCTTGCCTGTAGGATGAAGAGGGTTCAAAGACCTTGAGGGAGGGCTAGGGTTAAGGCCCAGCTTTGGGTGATAATTAGGTACTGTCAGGTGTGGGGAATGAAGAGGGTTCAGGTCTTTGGGTATGTGCAGGGGTCCTCAAACTTTTTAAGCTGGGGGACAGTTCACTGTCCCTCAGACAGTTGGAGGGCCGGACTATAGTTTAAAAAAAACTGACTTCAGGTGAAGATTAGGGTCAGCTGGGACTAGGGAATGAACTGAGGTTTGGGTGCATGGGTGAAGTCAAGGGTTAGAAAAAGGCTTAGGGTGATCATTAGGGACCAGGGAGCTTGGGAAATGAGGAAGGTTGAGAGCAGTGATTCTCAACCTTTCTAGTGCTGTGACCCTTTAATACAGTTCCTCATGTTGTGGTGACCCATAACCATAAAATTATTTTTATTGCTGTTGTCACCACAACATGAGGAACTGTATTAAAGGGTAGCAGCATTAGGAAGGTTGAGAACCACTGATCCAGAAGCTTTTGATGAGGGCTGGCTTAGGGCTGACTTTGGCTGGGGTCATGCCAGCCTAGGGATGTAGAGAGTTTAGGGTCCTTCCTGCTGTTAGGCCTAGACTAAAGTGAAAACATACCAGTTAACTCCTGACAAATTTCTGGGACGCAAGCCCTCAACAAAATGGAGTAAGTCTGGTTCATTCCCAAGATAGATGGGAAAGTACTCACTGATTTCTTGCTTGGCCAACTCCTTGGGAAATAGACCAAGAGTTACCAGCTGTCCCTGTAGCTGACCTTTAAATAATACCAGGTGGGGAAAGTACTGAAACTAAGATGTATGGGGGGAAAATATTAAAGCAAAGATGTATGGCTAACTAACTGCAAAATTTTGATTCTGTACAATGCTTGCTACCCTACCCAGATACACCTGGGCAGCCTGCGTGCCAACCAGGATGCAGACCAAGCCTTAAAAACTCAGCCCCTCCTTCCCCCCGATTGCAAGAGGGACTTTACCTAACAAATGCAATCAGTGTAACCTGGCTTATTGTACCCTCAATGAATCTCCAACAATAAAAAAAATTAAAACAAACAATCAAACAAACAAACAAACAAACGAAAAAAAAAAAAACAACTCGGCCCCCTTAAGCATTCAAGGCTGTTCTCAGAAACCCCATGTTGGGACAATGAGGCAGTCACTGATCAGCTCTTAAATAAAAGGACTCCTCTTTAAATTTGACTTGTCTAGCGGAATGGTCTTTGAGAGACTCCTGAGCATAATATTGTGATCAGTAGGATACACTGGGACAGAGGGATGAAGTGGGTTCCAGACCCTTGGGTGTGGTTACGGTTAGTTAGTACTGGTTAGTACAGTGACCCAAAGAAGCAGAATCAGGTGCAGCAAAGAAAGTCCATAAACCACAGCTTACCTGCTGCAACCCAGTCCAGTCATACGACTGAGGTTTTCAGTCTAGATTCTATAGGGCCGGCTTGGTCTGCCCAGCAGATGCAAGGCCTGCAGTGCATTTGGCAAAGTTTCTCTAAAGCTGTGGCAACTGTGCTGCATTCTGGGCTCCTCCTCTTTTCTCTCCACACACTTGGCCCCCCAAGTCTTAGTCCTGGGCCTCTTGCTCTAGTCCTCACTGCCCACGGTGCAGCAATGAACAAAAAGGGTAAGGTCACTGTCCACGGGAGACTTATAGCTCACCAGGGACCACTCTAAGCTAAATGATCCCAAAGTGACATCCTCACTTGTGCCTGTCACCTTAAGAGCAGCATGCGCTTCAGGACACCAGGCAACTCACGTGTAGCTCATCTTCTCTCCTGTCCCTGGATTCAGAGAACATGAGTGTGAGTCCACCATCTAAGTCCGAGACCTGCTGGCTGTGACCACACGTCTCATCCTCTCCAGACCTGTCCCTTCATCTGCAGCATGCACAGACAGCCTTCTTCTCACTGTGCACCATTTGGTGGAAGGGTACAGGAGCTCCCAAGGCCTCTTTCAAAGGACACTAATCCTTACTTGACCTAATTACCTTCAGAAGTCCACACCTAATATCATCACCTTGGGGATTAGGATTTCAGCATCTCAATTTGGAGGCTGGAGGACATAAACCATTCAGTCAATTACAAGGACTTTCTCAGCCTCCCAAAGTACTGGGATTACAGACATGAGCCACCCACACCTGGTCTGATATTATTCTTTGAGCGTTTCTTTATTTTCTGTCACAAAATAATCTAGGCTTATCTTGTATTTTTCCTTCCTCAGGCCTGGATTCAACTATTTCTCAAAGAGTTCTAGTTAGGAAAAAAAAACCCACTAATATCTGGGTGCTAGATATGCTCGTTGTTATTGGGGTGTTGCTGCTCCTGACACCTGGTGGATACAGCCAAGAAATATATTCATGCACACACACGTACACACACATCTATATCAATCTACGTACAGACAGTTCCCAAGTTACAGTTATCTGACTTAACATGCAACTTGCACTTACAAACAGAAGCTATTACAATAAGTCCCCAAGTTACAAACATCCAACTTATGTTCAACTTACACATGAATGGAGGCTATTACAGATAAGAGGTAAATGTACCTGTTCCAACTTACATACAAGTTTAACTTAAGAACAAAAGTACAGAACCTATCTCATTCATAACCAGGGCAGTACCTGTATATTAAAAGCTTTGAGTTCTCACTAATACCTCCAAGTCTAATCCAACATCCCGCCATTCACTCAAGTTTTATCTCACTACAATTATGGGAAGGATTTCTTCTCCAACACCAAGAAAACTGGCTCTCATTTTCCTCAATTTATTTCCATACTATATCAATCCCTTTTAATAGTGACAGTGTCTTGTCACTTCTGTCTTGTCTCCTTCCGACTCCACTGGGGTTCTGGCAGGTCACCCCTGGTGTCAAAGGTCTTCTTACTCCTCTTGGAGTCTGACACCTTCCATCACATATGAAAGTTTTCCTTCTCTGTCAGGGCATGAGTACACCACCCTGGGCAGCCTAAGATGTAGAAACCCTCCTCCTTCTACCCAGGCTTTGACACACTGCACTGCACAACCTTTCCGTGGGGAGGCCCTCCTCACTTATTCAAGCTCCTATACCCAGGGCCAGGTTCCCCTCCTGTGCAGATGACCATTTCATCCCAATGCAGGCTGAGACACCTCTGCAAGCCACCTCCACTTCGAGCATCATAGTAGCAATAAAATATTATAAGATTTCCCTTTGATATTAGGACTAAGTCAAGAATGTCACTGTCATTACTTTTATTCAACATTATACTGGAGATCTGAGCTGAAAGGAAATAAGTCATAAGGGTGGAAAGGAGAAAATAAAATTGTGCATTATTGAGAGACTGCATGATTGTGCATGAAGAAAATAAAACAAGACTCGACAGAATTTTAAAAAATGAGTTTAGCAAGGGAGCTAGACACAAGTGTCAGTTTTAAGAATTCATTTTATTTCTACATACAGGCAATTTAAATTGAACTTTTAAAATGATATCATTGATAAAACATCAAAAACAAATATCTAGGAATAAATCTACTGAAAGATATTCAAGATCCTAAGATATTCAAAACTAGCAAACATTGCTGAGAAAAATTAAAGAAAATCAAAATAAATGGAGGAGCAAACCATGTTAATAGATTGTAAAACTCAAGTGTTAATTTATCAATAGATTAAATGGTAACCAAAATATTACTTGGTCTTTCAATGGAAATTGATAGTATGATTCTGAAATTTATATGGAAAGCAAGGAGCCAAAATCAAAGAAAAAGATGTTGGAAGATTCATTTACTAGATACCAACACTTATTACAAATCTATAATAATTAAACAAATGTGGTGTCTGTGTAAGGATAAAAAAAATACAGCAGAATAGAAAGGCCATGAATAAATTCCCCCCCCTTCCCCCAATTTATGGTCACTTGATTTATGATAAAAGATATTATTCTAGTGCCCTCCAAATACTTTTTTTTTTCTTTTTTGGCCATAAGTGGTGTTGGAACAATTGTATATTTTAATGTCTAGCCCACACTATACAAAAAATAAATTCTATGTGGATCATAGACTGAATAAATCTTCTTGAAGATAATGATGGCTAGAGGTAGGTAAATCATTCCTAAATAGGACATAAAAATCACTAAACAGATGAAAAAATGATCAGTAAATTGGACTATACTAAAATTGAGAAATCTGTTTATCAAAAGCCACAATGGAAAGAGTAAGAGGAAACCTAAAGGGTGAGAGAAGTAATAAATATATATCTGCTAAAGGACTGGCTTCAGAATATAAAAAGAATTGTAGAATTATAAAAATAATAAATTGATTAGAAAAAGATGGATGACTCTATTTTTAAAATGGGTAAAAGATTTGAACAGATGGGCTAGGCATGGTGACTCACACCTGTAACCCCAGCATTCTGGGAGGCCCCGGCAGGTTGATCACCTAAGCTTAGGAATTTGAGGCCATCCTGAGCAAAGGTGAGACCCTATCTCTATTAAAAATAGGAAAAACTATCCAGGTGTCCTGGTGGGTGCCTGTAGTCTAGAGGCTGAGGCAGGAGAATTGCTTGTGTCCAAGAGTTTGAGGTTGCTGTGAGATATGACACCAGGACATCCTACCCAGGTTGGCAAAGTAAGACTCTGTCTTTAAAAAAAACAAAACAAAACAAGACTTAAACAGATATTTTATAAATGGTGATGTCTAAATGGCCATTGGGCTTTTGAAAAGGCCCTGAACTTCCTTGGACCCGAGGGAAAATGTCAATTAAAACCACAGTGATATTCCACTACAGCCTATCAAAATGGGTAAAATAAAAAAGAAGAAAATATCAAGTGATAGTGAGATTGTGAGCACTAAGAACTCTTATATACTGCTAGTGAGGGTGTGAATTGATACCAGCTCTGGACAAAACGTTTGCTGCATCTATTAAACTAAAGCTGAATATGTGTTTATTTTGTGATCCTGCATTTTTATTCCTAGGTTTATAACCAAGAGAAATGCACACAAAATCAGCACAAGATATATACTGTATTAGGATGTATTTAGCAGGAATATTTGAAATAGCCTCATACTGGATGTTTCCTTAATACCAACTGCATTATTTACTCATTGCTGTATAAAAATTTTCTCTAAAACTTAGTGGCTTAAAATAATAGACATTTCCTAGCTTCCTTCCTCTGAAATCAGGAATTTTGGAGGTTACAACAATGGGACTGCAGTCATTTAAATACCCAAGGAGCCTATAAGCAGGATCCTTTGCATGGCTATGGACAGGAGGCCTCAGCACCTGCTGGTGGTTGGTCTGAGTACTCAATGTCTCACGGTGTGAGCCTTCTTCACAACGATCATTCTGTTCCACTACTTTGGGGGTTTTTTGGTTTTGTTTTTGAATTTTTTTTTTTTTTTTTTATTGTTGGGGATTCATTGAGGGCACAATAAACCAGATTACACTGATTGCATTTGTTAGTCAAAGTCCCTCTTGCAATCGTGTCTTGCCCCCCAAATGTTCCACTACTTTGAATTTCTCCCTCGGTGTGTTAAGTCTTACTTGCTTATCTTCCATATTTGTAAAATTTTCTCTCTCTTTGAATCCCTTTTCATCGCTTTTAAAATTTCATTTTGATTTTTCATATTTTCCTCCTCTTCATCCTCTGTTTCTCTTAGGGCATTATCTGCTGTCTTCATTCACTTTAAGGTTATTCCAATTTGGTCTTGCCTTTTGAAATTGCTGTTTTTTCATGTCTTGTATTATTCTTAATGTCTTAAGAACTGTGCAGAGCAGTTCCTTCTTTCATATAATTTAAGCCAGTCATCAATTATACAGTGTCCTGTGGTCGTGCATGAAAAAAAATAATCGAAACTTCATCTCAGTTGGCTGAATCAAGGAGTAAAACAGAATGATGGACAAAAATGGAGTGTAGTGGATTTATGGTAATCACAGGGCTGGTGTTACCTTGTGTGGTCTCCTTGCTGTTGTTTCCAGGAGTACTTTGCTCCCTGGTCTTATTCTCTCCCTTTTACCTATTTCCTCACTTCCATGACAACTGTCTGCCTCTTTGTGACTCCTTTATGTCAGATAATTTGATTGTATATGCCCCTTATCTCAAAAGGAATTTACTCATAAACAGAGATCAAAGTAATTCTCATTACAGAAGAATTATTTGAGCTGCAACATAAAGGGTGAATAAAATTTTAACATGTAAATACGTGGTATATAAATGACTTCACCCTGTCTCATGATGACAACTTGAGTTTACAATTTTTTTTTTTTTTTTTAACTCTGACAGAAAATTAGATAATCATTGAAGTCCTATGGTCACATCCTAGTTTAGATACCTACGTGAGAATAAACCTTTCCTTCTCAATAGACTAAATCAGACATAAAATGTTAGAATACATTTTGCTCCTAATCAAGTGTCTCAATCATCTCCCCTCATTACATCTCCTCCTACGCAAATGAACTCATCTGCTTGCTTGTTTAAGTTCCTTCTACAAGCATCTTTTTTTTTTTTGTTCACTTAATTTCCTTTAAAAAGTTTTCCTCTTGCTTCCTTTACCTTGCCTTTAATTGTTTGTACTGCAGCCCACTGTGATAGTATTCTTAATTCAGCAAACGTTGTGTGTGTGTTATTTCTCTTTAGACCCTCTATCCTGATGATGCTTTTATTGTGGGAGCTTTTGGTCTACCCTCTCAGACTTCAAGGAAAGTGGTTTTCATATTGATTGCATTTTTATTCCACAAGGCCACTTTGAGATCATTGATCTATGGCGGTTTTTTTCCTTAAAAACATTTCAATTTTATAGCTTGTGTTTCTCTCCTTTTTCAATGATCCAAGGTACCTATCACCTTCTATGACTCTGTCAAAATGTATATATAAAAGGGCAGAATCGTTTTTCTTTACTCAAGGCATGACAATAGTGTTCTATGATGATAGCTTCTGTATTGAGGACTCCAAAGACTCCTAGGTGCCTTTGGTTTTAAGATCCCTTGAACTCCTTAAGCCGATAAAAATTTAACTTTATGTAAGAACATTATGATCTTAATTATTACAGGGCACAGAATTTAAGGTGTCTTCTTCCTTTTCTACAATACTAATTAATACTTGGCATCTTTCTTATCCTAGCTCCTACCAATATGCTGAAATTATTTTGTTTTCAAATGAATTCATTAATTATATACTCAGACTTTTTACTTTTTTTTTTTTTTTTTTGAGACAAAGTCTCACTATGTCACCCTCGGTTGAGTGCTCTGGCATCATAGCTCACAGCAACCTCAAACTCTTGGGCTTAAGTGATTCTTTGCCTCAGCCTCCTAAGTAGCTGGAACTATAGATGCATGCCACAACACCTGGCTATTTTCTGTTGCAGTTGTCATTGTTGTTCAGGTGGCCTGGGCCGGGCTTGAACCTGCCAGCTTTGGTGTATGTGGACAGCACCCTAACTACTGAGTTACAAGCGCCGCCAGACTTTTGAAATATTTTAAACCCATGCATACATTGCCATCATTTCCAAAATCTCATTGTCATAAATACATAAATATTATGTAAAAGTGTGTGGGAAGGAGAAAAAAAAAAATTCTGTGAAGGAAAGACTCGTCTTAATTCACCCAAACCCATGCTTTTTGTGTGTGAAGAACCCTGCCGGTCCCAAGCACCTGAGGTTTGTTTTAGCTCATTCGTTCTTCCTATAATGAGGATACATCAAAGATAAAGAAAAAGACTCTCATGAGAACAAATCCAAGAAAAAATATTATAAAGTTGTATTTTATCCTTTCTATAAAATACATCAAATTACAGGAATTTTCTAGGGATAAACTGGAATTCTCTTCAGAACCGGGCTTCTGTAACAAGAAACATGCCATAAGTATGTCACTTGTACAAAACAGAAGGCCAAAGAGACATTTGACTTTGTGCTTATTGCAGACAATTTTTACCTACTTCATTGCAAACTATATATATTTATTCATTTCTGTGTCTAGAGTTCTGCTGACCAGTGGAATTTCTTGTGATAATGGAGGTTTTACACCAGCATTGCAAGCTGGTATCCACCAGGCTGATATGGTTACTGAGCACCCAAAATGAGGCTAGTGCAACCCAACAGTGCGATTTTTGTTTTGTTTGGTTTAGTTTAAATTAATTTAGATTTAAGTAGCCACAAATGACTGAAAGTGACACCATTAGATAGCAGATCTCTGTAGGTATTCCCTTGAATTTGTGTGGCAAAACTGAGCATTTGAATTTGTGTGGCAAAACTGAGCATTTTCTCTGCCACACATCTCACATATTCATATATATAGGTAATCTTTTTTGTTTTCTAATAAGTTCAGATCTCCTCTATAAAAAATTAACAAAAAATTTGCTGGCCCTGGTGACTCACACATGTAATACTAGCACCCTGGGAAGTCAAAGTAGGCTGATTGCTTGAGCTCAGGAGTTTGAGACCAGTCTGAACAAGAGTTAGACTCCATTTGTACTAAAAATAGAAAACAAAAATACTAGCTGGGTTAAATGGCGGGCACCTGTAGTCCCAGCTATTAGGGAGGTTGAGGCAAGAGGATTCCTTGAGCCCAGGGTTTTGATATTGCTGAAAGCTGTGGTGCTACTGATGCTGGAATTTCGTCTTCAGTAGGTCCTTAGTCTCGGTGATTTGAAGAATGAATCCACAGACCACGGGTCAGTGGTAGGACAGGATTTATTTACAGAAAAGAATATAAAAAATAACAAAGCTCCAGGCAGAGAGAAACAAACCAATTTGGGGGACAAAAGCTCTCTCTTCCCCTCGGTTTCTCTCCGGTTTTTTGTCGGGGATATATATATGGTTGCATGAGTCCTCTGTAGTTACTTTTAGCAGGGGACTCGGTAAATGAAAGGCTACAATCCCTTTCATTTCTAGGCCTAGGAAGCCTACAGGAAATTGACCAGCCCTAGGAAACTAGGGTTCCTTGTTCAGCCGAAATTACAAGGAGAGGGAGACCTAAGGTGCTGGTGTCTCCCCAGAAGTTGTCTGGCCCCTCTGGCTACTGGACCTCCTGCGGTCCCCCTGCCTACTCTCCAGCCCCCCTGGTTCCTCTGCCGACTGCCACTGCACCAACATCACCAGGGTGGAGGTGGCAGGTCCTCCCCTCAGCTCCACCAAGCTGGGGAGCCACCTGTCCTGTATCACTACCACACTGTACTCTGGGACAACAGAGTAAGATGCTGTCTCAAAAAAAAAAATTTACAAAAAATCATCAATTAATAACATAAGTAAACTTGACCTTGACTCAGTTTTTTAGCAGTATTTTTATTTTCTGGACCAATATGATTCAAATTTGAATTCTGGCCAAGACCATACTTCACTGTAATCTGGATTTTATGCACATTTATTTCTTATGTCAAAAACACCATTTAAATTTTATGAGTATAATATTTTAATGATCTATTAATACATGGATAAGGTATTATTTCTGCCTGCAAAAAGAAAGAAGCAATCTACTGATAGAAAGACAAATTCCCTTGGGATTCCATCTATTTGGTATCTCATATTATTATTAGGTTTCCATATTATGAAATTCAAGTGTATGACTTGGATTTGATGTCAGCTTCTGAGAACCAAGTATTTTTCTCTTTGTTACATATCTTACGGTTACTTTTCAAGGTATTAGATGTCTGATATTTACATTTATTATAAGCAACAATGGTTTATTATTCATATTGATTATGGGTAATAAAATTGGTGTACAACTGCATGTTTTACTTAAATTTATAATTTCTTGAAGTCTCCATTATATGAGATGAATAGAAGGTTTGTTATTTAGTTCTTAACATAAGTTAATATGCTTAAATTTACCTCAATTTGAAATTATCCTTGAACAAAAAAATGTTTTATTAAAATATGGCATTTCAGACAAAATGAACAGCATGAGAATAGAAAAAGTATCTATCTCTCTATACTTTTCTATGAAATATGTACATTTATCTATTTATTTGGCTAGGACTGGAGTTAATGCACATGAAAAGTTATACTGGAAACTTACACTTGAAGTAGTTCTTTGCAAATCTAAGAACAAATGGGTAATTTTAAAATTTTATAAATTTATATGAAAATTAATAATTAAGTTACTCCATGTGATATAAGGGGTAATTTTTAAACCAGAAGGCTTGGCTCTTAGTCTTGAGTCTGTTTTGATTAGTTATATCACTTTCATTTTCTTTTCAGCAAAAGATAAATTATAATTACGCCTGGCCTATCTATGTGGTACTCCTGCTGCCAGAATTACATTGCTGTGGGTTTCAGGTGCCATGTGTGTCTCTTCCTCCTTGAAAATGTCACTAATAAAGTTGATCTGAACAGTTCTAGCCAACTAGGAAAGGTAGTTAATTTTTATTTAGATTGCACTGCTCTGCATAATTTCTAAAATGTTTCCATGATACTTTCTGGAGATAGAAAGAAAATCCTTTATCCATTCCAAGTCTGTTTATCTAAACAGCTGAATAAATAGGGTATATGGGGCCCTATGTAGAGAACAAATCCACCCACCCATTTGTGCTTCCTGTATGAGGTCAGGAAATGCAAAAAGAAAAGAATGAGAAAATGTAAGCTTGGTCTCTGGCTTTACTGCAGGGTTTCTTCTCACTCTGCAGTAAATGCTCACAGGTGAGTGTTATGCTTTTCATTCAGATACCTGTATGTCACTGGAGAAGCTGACAGAAGAAAATTACCAGAGAAAATAAAAATACCACTAAGAGCTAAGTCAAGGTAAAGTTTGATTCCTGCATGTAGAATAAGGGTGATGATTCATTCAGGGATATTAAGCAGAATTATGAGTGAAAAAAGGCTGTCATGGCCTAATATAAGTGAAATAATATAAAATTCTAAAAGTTCGAAATTACTAAAAATGTTAACAGTTTTGGTTGTTATTTCTTGCTAGTAATATATGCTATAGAAAGAAAAAAAATTGAGCTTATCAATTCAAAGGAATGTTATAAAATACCTTCAATAATAGGCAATGTTATACTGCAAGTATATACATGTAAGAATATGAATTAAAGACACCCTCTTGTAAACAGATCAGTTCAGTTACTCACCTTTTCCCTAAACGCATGGGTGACATTAATAAGTCAATCAGTGTTCTGGGTCTTATCATTTTTTTTTTTTCATTTGTAAAAATAAGATTACAAATTATACTATCTGAATATCAATATGCTATTTTTCTTTTTTGAACCCTTAAGCTTACATGTGTTTCAATAGCTGAGAATGTTTCCAAGAACTTGATGGCCATCACTACTATTTGGTTAAGTGGTAGATATCATCTTGCTATTTTTCCTCTTTCCAACTTTTTGCAATGAGGAAATTTTTGCTAACCACTATAGGCAATCTTGAACAGAAGATTATTAGAAGGAAATTTGCAGAAATGAGAAACAGAAGTCAGAAGAAATATATACTAGTTTTCTGGGTGATGGTGGGAAAAAGAATATTACATGTATGCTGCATATATCGCTATACATATGCAGGGGGACATAAAGTTCGTGTGCAATTTACTATGTTAAACTATTCTAAATTGCACACAAACTTCATGTCCATCCTAGTATTTATATCTCTTAAATGTCACACTAGTTTATAACGTTTTCTTCTATTACCCACTAAGACTTTAGAAAGAACTAAATTCAGTTATAGCTATAGTCACTTTTGAAAATCTCCTATGTATTATCTAACTTACATAGTGTAATAATCCTCCATGTATTATTTTCTCGAATGACATTATTTTTCTTAACATCCCTTCATTATAATTTTGATGAGAGAAGAATCAATTTCTGGCCAGGGCCACTGGTTGTAATGCGTTTGAATGTTCTCTTCCTGTTTATGTGGATTTTCTCTGAGTTCTTTGGTTTCCTTCCACATCCCAAAGGCACACACACCAGATGAATTGGTATGTCCACAATGTCCCGGTTTGAGGGAGTGTGGGTGTGGCTGTGTGTGTGCACCTGCTCGGGGAAGACTTCCTGGACTGGTTTCCACCTTGGTCCTTAAACTGGTGGAATAGATTCTGGTCAACCGCAACCTTGACCTGGAATTAGCACATAAATAATTCTTATTTGTTTGTTTGAATCTTTCTTAAATATGATACAGCTCACATTTATTTTATATTCTTTATAGATTTATGGAGTACCAGTGGAATTTTGTTACATAGATAACTTGTGTAGTTGTGAAGCTGAAATTTTTAGTATATCCATCACATAAATAGTATACCCTGGTGCAGTGCCTGTGGCTCAGTGAGTAGGGCACCAGCCCCATATACCGAGGGTAGCAGGTTCAAACCTGGCCCTGGCCAATCTGCAACAAAAAAATAGCCGGACATTATGGCAGGCACCTGTAGTCCTAGCTACTCAGGAGGCTGAGGCAAGAGAATCGCCTAAGCCCAGGAGATGGAAGTTGCTGTGAGCTGTGTGACGCCACGGCACTCTACCAAGGGCGACAAAGTTAAGACTCTGTCTCTACAAAAAAAAAAAAAAAAAAAAAAAAATAGTATACCCTGTGTCAAGTAAGTCAGTTTTTAACCCTCCCTCCTTCTCTTGCCTCCAACCTCTATTCTTTCATTCTTGAATTTCCCATGTCTATTATTTCACTTGGTCTGTATATACATATTATTCAGCTCTGGTTTATAAGTGAGAACATGTGGTATTTTATATTGTTTCAAAGTTATTTCACTTAAGATAATGGTTTTGAATTCCAACCATGTTGCAACAAAAAATATGATATCATTCTTTTTGTGCTCAAGTAGTAAATATTCCATGATCTATTTATCTAATCATTAGGTGGTGGGAACTTAAGTTGATTCCATACTTCTGCTGCTGTAAATAGTGCAGGAATCTTTTTGATGTAATTATTTTATCTCCCTTGGGTATAAACCCAGTAGTGGAATTTCTGGATCGAACCATAGTTCTCTCTATATTTTTTTATTTCAGAATATATGAAAGTACACATGTTTTGGTTAAATAATTTGTTTTTGTACAGTTTTGGCCAAAGTTATAAATGTGCCTTTAACCCAGATAGTGTACTTCCTAGGAATTAGGAATTACTTACCCTAGGAATAAATCCTAGGAATTACTTACCCATCTCCTCGTCCCCTGCTGCCTGCTTGATTTAGGTTGAATTTTACTTCTATATGTGCACTTAAGTGTTGATTGATTAGTTTCAGTTTAGTACTGAATACATGTGGTAGTTGTTTTTTCCATTCTTGCAAGACTTCACTTAGAAGAATGATATCTAGTTTCATTCAGGTTGTTACAATGATAACTAAATCATCATTTTTTTATGGCCAAGTAATAGTTCATGACATAGATTTTTTTCATTCTTTGAGAAATCTCCATACTGTTGTCCATAGATGAGATTTTACTAACATTACCATCAACATCCTAGATTTTCACTACATCCTGGACAATATCTGTTATTTTTAGTCATTCTGACTGTTGTTAACTTGGTAGCTCATGGTAGTCTTAATTTGCATTTCACTAATCAGCGATGTTAATCATTTCTTCATATACTTGTTGGCCATCTTTGTATTCTTTTAAAATATCTGTTGATGCCTTTGTCTGAGTGTGTTTGTTCAGTTTTTGTTTATTTGTTTGTTTTGGTTGTTTCAATTTCTGGTAGAGGCTAGACATTAGTCCTTTCTACCCATTAGGTATGAACGCACCCATCTCCTCATTACTAAACACCTCTAATAGGATACTATTATTTTATTGGAATCTTTATTTAGCAGTTTTGTGATGTTGTTGTGACCAGAAATATGCCTAGACACTTAATTCTTATTTATGTAAATTAGCTTATGTTAAAACTGTTTTTGTTAATTCATCATTTCATTTAAAGCCACAGTTTCCAAAAATCTATAGGTGACATTAAATGAAGATTTACAATATTTTCAAACAGCCTCAGGACAGGTGTTAAAGATGATGAAATGGAGGTTATATAAAACTGTAATACAAGGGTTATGAATTTATTATTTTTAAAAACATCAAAATAAAATTATAACTTTTATAATTTTTCAAATCCCTTTTTTTCATAAGGTATTGTGATAAATGGTACAAAGCCATTTTATATTCATACTTCTGACAGATTTTAGTTCTTATTTATTTCATTGTAAGTATGCAGAAATGACTTCCTTATTTATTAAATCACATGCAATTCATTAAGCTCATTCAGAAAAGAGTTTTTTTTTGTTTTTTTTCCTTTGAAACAGAGTCTCACTATGTCACCCTCAGTAGAGTGCTGTGGTGTCACAGATCACACAGCAACCTCCAACTCTTGGGCTTAAGCAATTGCCTTGCTTCAGCTTCCCACAACACCCACCACAACACCTGGCTATTTTGTTGTTGTTGTTGCAGTTGTCGTTTTAGCTGGCCCGGGCCGGGTTTGAACCTGCATGTGGCTGGTGCCGTACACCACTGTGCTACAGGCACTGAGCCAGTGAACAGTTATTGAACATATGCAATGTTGGAAGTCTTTCATAAGTACTAAGGATAGTGAAAATACAGAGAATGTAGAGCAACTTCAAAAATGGTAGAGAAGGAAAAAGAACAAAGTAAGCAAAACTTTACAGTGCAGCCTACATAAATTATATTCTTGATCTTTACTATTCAAAAACCTCTGAATCTATTTGAAATTTCCATTAAAAATATTTTAAATAATTAAATGTGAAGAATCAGCCAACTATGTAGGAAATAAGGAATTTTCAATAAGACTTGGTCATGTTACTAAACATATTTTTGTAGCCAAGTTTAACTCTCCTTACAGAATTGAGTGGAAGGCTCAACAGAATAACTCATTAAGCTAAAATTTCTTATTATCTCTCAAAATATTATGGTTTCATAATTTCATGAAGATGTTTATCTCTTTTTAAGGCATTCCTAACTTTTAATCATTGTTAACTCTTAAATCTTCTATTAATAATATTACTCTTTTTAAAAAATTAATCACAATTTAAAACTCAGTACTGGGTTCAATCTATTTGATAACAAAACATCTTTTTTGGTAAAAAAAATAAATTAGCTCACAGCCTTTTGTCTAATATTGTCATTGAATAAGTACTTAAATTAGATGATATGTTTGTAGTCTTATTTTTGATATATTCATATAAAGGTATATCTTGAACTCCCTATCAAATATATTAAATGTATAATAACTATAAAATATCAATTTCCCACCCGGTACCTCACCTTTTGAACAGCAGATCAGGAAATAGAAATTCAATAAAGGATGAGACCAGAGTCCTCATTAAGTGAACAGTTCAATTTATTAAACTGTTATTTAGTAAACAGTTAATTTATCTTTCTCGTTGTACCAACTCATGTAATAATGGGGAAAAGCAAAGATTACTTTGCACTGTTTTTGCAAATAACATTTCTGTTCATAAATACAAGGTACTCCTGATAGAAAGAGCTACACTGTAACTAAACTAAGTTTAGATACTGAGGTGAGAACTCAGTTTCAGATATGAAAAAGAGAGCCTATGATATTAAACTATAACTGCACATGTAGTGTCTTGCATTCTTTGGGCCAAGAATCTTTGGTAACTGGGGTCTGTTACTTGTAGCATTATCTGGTAGCTTGACAAGCAAAACAAATATACAACACCATGACAAAATGTTACCTTGCAGCTTCCAAAATTTCCTGTAAGAGGATAAATTCTTTATTTCTCATATAAGCTCCCGTAGAACCATCATATTTAAATTTTTATATTGTATAAAATGCTATTTCAAATTCCTATGTAAACTAGATTTTTGAATCCACTTCACAGAATCCCTTGCATTCATTACTTAAATTAATTTCAGTACTATAACGAATTAAGATGGCTCGATTTTCCAGTGAATCTTTTCAGTTGTAGCTACTGGTTTTTATTTTGTATTAATTGATTATAAAATTCTTCAGTAATCTTTGATAGCTTTCAGAGTAAAGTTGAAACTGCTAACTTACTACAAATGGTAAATTATAATATGACATCTTATTAACTTGTTACTCAATTCTGCTATTCCCTCTACACACACCACTTATTCATAGGAAATCAATCAACTCCAGTTTACCTAATGTTAATGGTCATTTACATTTACACATCGCTTATCTTCTGTCCTAAATAATTATGCAGGATACGCATAGCATGTAATCTACACCAAATAAAACCAATTTTAATGCATGCCACTTATTAAATCATGAAAATAGACACATGTGTTATGAATACACTTGTATGTATAGATTGATACACATATAGAAATACAGAGATTAAATAAAGTTGATGTATTAGTTTGAAAATTTTTGGTAGTGATTAGTGACTTAAAATAACACAATTTGTTTCTGAAGCTCAGAAGTCCTAAAATCAAGGTGTTGGTGGGGCTATGTTCTTCCTAGGGACTCTAGGGGAAAACCCACTTGCTTGTCTTTCCTAGCTTCTAGTGGCAATCTGCGTTCCTTAACTGGCAGGCCCATTTCCATCTTTAAAACTAGAAATGCAACATCTTCAAATGTATCTCTGAATTGTACCCTCCTGTGTCCCTTATCTGTGGACCCTTGCGATTACAGAGGGTTCATTGAAACAATGGATATAACCTCCTCATCTCAATGTCCTTAACTGAATAACACCTGCAAAGTTTCTTGTATCATGTAAAGTAACATATTCAATGGTTTTGTGAATTATTTGCTTGACACGTAGACTTATTTGGTTGACATTTTTTATCTTACAAAATTTAGTAAGTGCTGAGATACATAAATAGTCATATTATTAGATTATGTACAGATGTGCACTTAGTAATGGATCCGGATCTACAAGGTTCTTTAAGCTTAGGAGAGAAGATAAAATACACATATGAATATTTACAAACAAAATAAATGCAATGATATGAGAATACTAAAGATAAAGTGCTCTAGGACTCCTGAGAATGGATAGAGTATTTCCAGAGAGCCTCTTTTGGTGACCTCAAAACCTAATGACATAACTGAAAAATAGGTAGACTTTGGACACACATAAATAAGAATAAAGAAATCAGAAAAAGAATAAAGATTCTATTTTAGAATCAGAAAAAAGAACAGATAAAGATTACAGACTTAAATCGAAGGCACTTACCTGTAAGAATTCTCGAAGAAATTGTTGGGAACATTCTTTTAAATAATCTACCTAAGCAAAAACTTCATGAAGATGACCCTTACGGGCAAACACAACAAGAATAAATAAATGAGGTGTGATTAAGTTAAAAAGCTTCTGCACAGCCAACAAAGAAATCAGCAGAGCAAACAAGTATCCTATAAAATTGAAAAAAAAAAAAAAATTGCATACTATATATCAAGAAAGGGCTAATAACCAGAATCTACAAAGAACTCAAGGAAGTCAGCAAGAAAAAAATCAAAAGGCACCATGAAAAGTGAGCAAAAGACATGGGAAGATACTTTTCAAAAGAAGACAGGCTAATGGCCTATAAACATGAAGAAAGGCACAGCACCACTCATCATCAGAGAAATGCAAATCAAAACCACAATGAAGTATCACCTGACCTCAGTGAAAATGGTTTTCATCAAAAAGTCCCCAAGCAACAGATGCTGGGTGTGGATGTGGAGCGGAAGGAACACTTACACACTATTGGTGGGAGTAAAAACTAGTACAACTTCTATGCAGAATAGTATGGACATTCCTGAAAGAACTAAAAATAGATCTACCATTTGATCCAGCAATCCCACTACTGGGTATTTACCTAACCGGAAAAAAAAAAAAAATGTTATTTTACCAAAAAGACTCTCACACTCAAATGTATATTGCAGCACAATTCACATTTGCAAAGATGGAGAATCAACCCAAGTGCCCATCAAGTCATGAGTGGGTTAATAAAATATCATATACCTCATATATTTTAATATGTAAGTTAGGGTCTTTTGTTTTTTACTTATTAGTATTATCTACAGTTTAACTTTTGTATGATCTTCAGATGAAGGCCATTTTCTTATGTTTATTTTAATATGTCAATTATAGAAATGCTGAATGCATTGATTATATTCAATATTAGATAATAGGCTGCAAGGTTAATGTCAAAGTCTTATACTGACTGACTCAGCCATTTTTAGAGGACAAATCTATTACCAAGAATAAGTAGGATGAGACATAGCTATTTTAGTGACCAAATGAAAAAGTCCAAAACACGATCTTAATGATAAACAAAACATACAGGGATTCTTTTGATCTGCTAGAAACCATTTCAATTTCTGATATCTTACTGCAAAAAGAAAATTATATAGAGGTAGAAGTGAAGTTGTATGAAAGCAGTATATGCTTATCATAATATATCATTAACTCTATAAATGATGTTTATATTATAATATAGGCAATGATTTTTAACATTTAAGAAAAGAAAGAACTGTATTACTTGGTCAATTAGGCAGCATATTGGATTACAGAAGCTGTTGATAGAATTTGTCCTACATCAAAAACTATTTAATCAATTAATTGGAAGAAAGAATAGCAAATTTTGGGAAAAAAAGTAAAAATAACAGAGAATCACATTACTCATATTCCAATCTTGTTTTTGGTTTCAGTTTTCTATTTGTGGAATATAGAGGTTGGATTAATTTATTTCTTTAATCCCTTTTTTTTCAATGTCTCTATTCCAAAATTTTAATAGTCATGTTTATAGGGCAATAATTAAAAATTAGGCTGGATACAGGGGCTCACACCTGTAATGCTAGCACTCTGGGAGGGTGAGGTGGGTAGTTTGAGCTCAGGAGTTTGAGACCAACCTGAGGAAAAGTGAGGCCCAGTCTCTACTAAAAATGGAAAAACTAGCTGGGTGTCATGGTGGGCGTCGATAGTCCCAGCTACTTAGGAGGTTGAGGCACTAGAATCAGTTGAGCCTAAGAGTTTGAGGTTACTGTGAACTATGACAATGTCACAGCACTGTACCCAGGGCGACAGAGTGAGACTCTGTCTCAAAAAATAAATAAATGCACTAAATAAATAAATGAAGCAATTATAGATTGTGTTACATATAAATATCATTTAATATATGATATATCAGAGTTACATTTTAAAATAGATTTGTTTTATAAGTAAAAGTGTAGTTTTTCTACTACATAGTATAGGGAGACTTGGAAGACTTTTTGCTAAATTGAAAGATATTATTTTTGTATGTTTTATATTATTCACTACCCAATTTATATTTTCTTTGATTGCTCTGAGTGAGCAATCATTCTCTAAAGGCATGGCCAATGCAATTTCTTCCAGCATGAATATAATGGAAGTGAGTATGTGTGAATGTACACAACTTGACAGTGATCAGTGATTCCTTAAAGCAAGGTTGGCTAACTGTGGCTACTGTGGGTTACAACATGCCTGCCATCTGCTTTCACAGGTGAAGGTTTATGAGAACACGTTCATGCCTGCTTTATATCTAAGATGCCTTCCATGTTACAATGACAGAGTTAAGTAGTTGTAACAGAGACCATAAAACCTGCAAAGCCCATTACAAAAAATATTTGCCAACTTCTACTTTGAGAATAGTGCACAATTAAACAAACACAGATAGTAGCAACATTGAACAACAGTAAAGAAATTCTAGGATAAGCATGATTAACAAATGGAACTTGAAAAATGAAAAAGTATGCATTTTATGTATGAGATTCTTCTAATTGAACAAAGTAAGTTTATTTCCACTTAGAGTTACATAAATGAAAATTATTTATAAATACATGCATGTAAATTAGTTTCCTATGTTAATAAGTTGGAGCAAACTTAAAGTAAAAGAGTTGCTGTATGATCCCAGGGGCTGAATGGTTCAACGCCAGGACCAACACAAAGTGATTGTTTATTGTTGATGAACACTTCAGAATCAAACAAGTCGAGTTCTAAATCTGAAAGTCTGACATAATGCCTCTGAAATCAGTAAATTGTTTAACACGGTATATTCCATAAGAACTTAATAACTGTAAATGTCAAGAGTGAGACCTAGCTATTGTGGGCTTAGAAGGGCTTCTCATCTCTCTTCCATGGAGAGGAGTTCAACAGGAAGGCCTTTTATCGCTGGGTAGTTACTCTTGCTTTAATGACTACCATTGGTTTTTATCTGAGGTCTCTTGGAGGAGGTTTGACTCACTTGCACAGAGACCTCCTCCTGAAGGTCCAATACCCACACTCTTGACATCTTTTCCTAAGTAAGGGAAAGAAAGTTTGAAGCTAATACAATCCTATGAAACCTACCATGAGTACATTTTGTGATCTATTTGCCCTCCTGCAATGCTTTCCTTACTTCAACATTAGGATCCAGGTAATGACTAATATCCTGGACAATTATACTTGTGCAAAGCTCCAGCTAGCTCTTCTAAATTTTTTGTTCTTATTGCTGTCAATTTTATTTGTGAAGTCCAAGCTATGAGTAACAAAACATAGACCCAGTAGAGAAAAGAATAAAAAAGATTAATTCCCTCCCACAACCCAGTAGATGGAAGTTCTGGCCTGGTGAGAGGTGGTGATGATTCTTTACATGTAGGGGTACTGCTGAAGGATGCAACGTTGCTTCCATCATGACTTTAGAAGTATCCTTGTTTCTTGACCACCTACCTACATGGGGGGGGGGGGGGAGTGTAAGGAAAAGAAAATGTTAGAAGGTGGAAATTGAAAATTATCTGCTTTTCAGTGAAATTGACATATTATTTTTATGTAAATGCATCTTCCCTCTTACTGTTTTGTGACTATTTTTCTCACTGAAAAATTTTTAGACTAATTGTTGTATTTGCCATTTGCTAAATCTGTTTTCTAAATTACAAATTCAGCTTTCACTACGGGTGTACTGTTAGTCACTTCTTTCACAAAAGATCTTTGTACTAATTGTTTTATTTGCTGCTTGCTAAATCTGTTTGCTCAATTATACCTTTCATGGAAATAACACCAAAACCTACTCAGGAAGCAATTAGTAGGTATTGACTTTTTTTTTTTTTTTAAAGGAGAGATTATATACTTTAGTTGGTGTAGGAGGGACTAAAAGATAGATGTACAAATAAGGTATCAGTCCAGGGGCTCCAGGACTTTTAGGAGGACGTCCTGTTATTTTACAAATGCATTTTCTACGAGATTAGCTAAAAGTGGATCTGTCCATGCTCAACGTGCCTTAGATGATGTGTATTGCATGCAATTTTTAATGTGCTATTTTATCAAATAAATCCTTCATTTTTTTTTCTGAATTTAAAATAATGAAATTACACTTAAATTTTAACTTTTCTTTTCTAAACCAGTTATCAAAACTATAATCAATTAGTATTTAGTGAGTTTATTTTAGTATTGCCTTAGCAACAGATATATGAAGCCCTCTTTTTCCCAGGGTTAAAAAACGGCATAACAAATAGGCTTTTATTATCATTACTATATATTGTCATGTTGAAATTTAAATTTATTTGTTTCTCCTTTAAAATCATATTAATGAATTATTCATTCATTCTTGATAGTTTCAAATAGGAAAACAACCTGTACCAACAAACCAAAAAGACGTTGTAGAGATTGGTGGAGAGGTGTCAAGGCAAATTCTATCTAGTGTGAAAATTAGTCTTTCATTGCTGCTAAAAGTCACAGTTGAGGTTCTGAATTAGCTATATGATCTATTCCACTTCATTGGTACTTCTCTAGCCTTTCATAAAATGAAATATATAAGCAATGTGGATTTTCTTAGTCCAAATGCATTTAGCTAGTAGCAGAAAAATTTATGTTTTTTAACGTATCATTCTTGTGGATCAGCATAATCAAAATTGTTAAAATGTCTATACTTACCCAAGTGATTTATAGACTAAATACAATCCTCATTAAAATACCAATGGCATTTTTTGCATATCTAAAAAAAAATAAGTCTATGGAGTATATGTGACTGAAAAATCTGACCATTGTTTTGTAAAAAATGTCAATGAATAATCAGTGTTTAACAATACAACTGGCTTCGAATAGTACTGGGATGTGAGCGCTTTACTGATGCTTAAAAAAAGAAAGACATGATATTAATAGTGTTTTAATTTTATTTGTATAAAATATCTTTAAATAGTAATCATTTAAGTTAGAGAATTCAGAGTAACAGCATTGGTTACTCTGAAATATTCTTTGTTGCTATTTTAGAAGCATGATGATCAAATAAATACCACACATGTATATGCACAAACAGCAAGTACAGATAAGTATATATAATTTTCCTGAATTTGCAAATTTTAATATACTAAGAATAAATATTTTTAAAGATAAGAGTCTTCACACAAATGTTAACCCAAAAAGGAATTCAAGGACTAAATTGAAATGCAGTTTTTACTTGTGAAATAAAATATAAACCGTTAAATATTATTAGTGAAATGTTACAACTCCTATCATTTCCTGAGCATATAATAGTGCTCAGGGATGCTTAAAGTTCTACTATGTTTTTTCTGATTTTTTTTTATCCTTATATCTTGTTAAATATTAGATATTCATTTTTAAAGGAAATTTACTAGAATTTAAGGATCACATTTTGTCATACTTTATACTAAATGACAAAAAATGCCTCCATCCAGGATGTGTTAACCCCCAAACAAAATAACATTTATATTTGTTGATATGAAATTTGTATATTATTAAATTGACATTAATTATAAAATGTAAATAAGTTATAAAATATTATCAACACTTACCTTATGGTGTATGTGTATTTACATTATATTAAATTACTTAGTAAAACATTAATATAAGTCTTTAAAAATTCTTTTTTTCACACTTTTACTATAACATGTGTTTTAATATGTACCTGTTCTGCCACCATTTTGGTAAAGTTGCTCTCTGGGACAGGAGAACCAACACCCGGCATAGCTAATTGCATCTTTTCCTTGTTTTCATTTTGCATTTTTTATTCTTCTTGTCTGTTTTAAACTCTTCTCTTTTGTAATCTGTCAGATCCTTTGGTTGATTTTTATTCTAAATTACTGACAACTATTAATAGAGTTCACTTTCCTTTTTGATGTTCACACACCTTAAATATAATTTTTTTTAAAGTTGTATTATTTTTTAAATTTATTCTCATGCTGTCCTTTAGTTATTGGTCTCAGAGTTCCTCATATAGATACTGATTAAATCTAAGTCTTTCGTATTTTTTCTCATGTCTCTGTAATCCAGTCTCACATTCATAAGACCCTACAGATACATTATCTTGCTAACTTTATATGCTTAAGATTTAACTATATGTCATTCCTGAAATCATAACCATATGGACATATTTATTTGTGTCATATGTGGTGTTATATATTTAATCTATATTTCTGCCTGATTGTTATAGTTGAAAGCTACAAAAAGATGGCTTTTCAAAGTCTAGATCTGCTCACCACCTTATCTTTTGACCAGGGCTTATAATTTTTTTTTTTTTTTTTACACTGCATCTTCTCAAATATTATGATGAAAAATATGTGGAAATGAACAGTAGAGGATAAGTTAGATATTGTGTGTTCTTTGAAAAGGGTGTCCCTTTTCTTTGGTCAAGTTATGACTTTGAGATATTTAGTCAATCGTAGGAGTTGAGATGGGATTGAGTTTTATTATTTCTAAAATAATCTCCTTTCTCCTGAGATTTGAAGTTGTTTCTGTTTGGGGAAGATGGTACCATGTGCTGGATGTGGATATGAGATGTCAAAGAGATTTTTCAGTCTTTCTATTCAACTCTAATCTTTCCATAATCCCTGAACAAGCCTTTACCATAAAAGGCTTTTCTCTGGATATGTTACAGTTACCATTACTTGATGCAGGGGTCAAGATGGAGATAAAAGTGGTTCTCTCTTCAACTTCTCCAGCCTCATTGCCTCATTGAACGTTGTCAGTGTTCCTTACGACAGCTAAAGTCTGCCTTGTGTGTGGGTGGGAAACAGTTTTCATAACTTACTGATCTCTCCTTGAATTAGTACAGGATTCTCAATACCCACTGGGCTTCTTGCTCTCCCCCAGAATATTATTGCATTTTGGTTGTATTTTTTTTTTTTTTTTTTTTTTTTTTTTTTTTTTTTAATTCCCTGAGAAGCAGTGTACCATTGCCTGGGATCAGGGCAAATATACTAGTTTTCTGCTTCTTTCCGTATTATTTTGTTTGTTGTTGTTACAAAGCTGTTTGTGGTAGCAGGATAATTTCTTATTCCTTCCTTCAAAGATGGATGGCTTTTTCTTCTACCTAGAGGGAGTAGGTCTACCTTACAACCCTGGAGCTGTAACCATTTCCTGCCTTTAAGCTGCTTATGGTCTTTGCTTTTCTGTGAAAGAAAGGTCCAGAAAATGGTCACAGCTTCGAGCCACCAGAGGCTCTTTTCTCTGGTATTTGCCTTGCATTTTGCTTATCGCATGAATAAACAGAGACAGAAAAAAACTTCAAAAGTGAGTGTCAACTCCCTTGCATCTGGGGCTCCCAAATTGTTATAATTTACAATGGTTCACCCTTAAGAATTTATAATTGTAGTTGTTTTCTTCCTTCACACCTTTAGGGCAGTTGACTGTTTCTAGTATGTTCCATCTTTTCCGTCATTGGAGAAGCCTGTCACATTGGTTCATCTGGTAATGTCGGAATGACAGTACCACGATGAACTTAAAAAAAGTTAGGACTCTGTTGACCTTCTGGGTTTTTGTTTGTTTCTTTTGCTTTAAGGTGTAGGCACCATCCTTTCCTGGCTTTCAACATTCTACCTAGAAGCAGAACTTGGGTGCAGGTAACTCATGCAGGTGGTTATTTCTGGAAACAATGTTGGTGAATGTGAAAGTGAATAGCCAGAGGGAAGAAAGCTATAGAGTGTGCATGGAAGAGCAGGTTGGAACCGTGTAACTGGGACCCTCCAGGAGACTGTACAGTGCTGGCCTCAGTTTTCCTACCTGAAAGGTCACTTAGCTGAGATGCTCATCCACTCAATATTTCTCCCTATCATTTTTATCTCTACCAACTGACTTGAGGCTGTACTTGTAAGACAATTTGTACTGGAAAGTACAGATTTATCTTTCTACTATTTATATTTCTGGACCCAAATGATTTAAATACTTTGTTGCACTGCTTGTTTTCAAATCTGTTGTCTTTTTCATAATTCTAATCAATTTTTATATTTTAATATACTTGTGTGATACAGAAATATCTGAGAAATTAATTTTAATAAGTATATGTAAAACTTATTTCATATTGCATATAATATACTGTGGGGTTGCTATTCATTTTAAATTTTTGTGAGTGCTTCATAGGATTCTGTGAATATGAATAGATTCTGCTGGTAAATCACATGTCTCTGTTAATATATATCCTATGTCTATCACCTCCAGAAAAAGATGTAATCAAACATCTCTGAGCCCAATGGAGTTTGCAGTCTTCTCAGTTTGCAGTCTCAGTTTTATCCATGCTCCACCTGCTGTCATAAATGGCCATCACTGGAAATGTTGTCATCACAAAATATGCAATAAGAAAAGAGGGTTGTGTCTGCTATTTATGTTGTAATTAATCATCTTGATAAGAATCTAAGACTATGTCACATTCAAGCCCCCAGGTATGGTCTTTGGCTAAATAATATGCTATATTTTGGGACTATGAGGAGGTTAAAAAAAATTAATGATTAAATGTGCTATTTCAAACAGGAGTTAGCAGAGGGCAATAGTAGAGGGAGTTTTAAAATCGAGAGCTCAAATGCCAACAAGAGGTTGTGGAAGAAGAGATTAGAAAAGGGAGTTGCATTTGGCAATACAGAGGTCATGGAAAAGCAGTTTTTATACAATTACGGGTATAAAAAGGTTTCACAAGAGATTTTGAGATAACTGGTCCTGTGGAACAGCATTTTTCTTCTTGTGAATTCGAAGACAGAAACAGAGTAACAGTGTGGGGTGCATTTGTGTGTTTGCTATTTCATTTGAGAATGACTGGTGCATGTTCATATGCTCATAGAAAATTTTCGGTGAAAATTGCCCATTTATAATGCAAGATAGTAAGTGGAATGAGTACTAGAGTGCAGGTCTTGCACAAGGGTTCAGAATTTATTTATTTATTTATTTATTTATTTATATATTTATTTATTTTTGCAGTTTTTTTGGCCAGAGCTGGGTTTGAACCCGCCACCTCCAGCATATGGGGCCGGCGCCCTACCCTTTTGAGCCATAGGCACCACCCAGAGGGCTATAAAATTTAAAGAGAAAACAACATAAAGCACGGATTTTATTTACATCAACGAGAACATCCTGTCAGTTAAGTATTTCATCATTTGTTGAAATAGAAAAAATAAAAGTTATCGCTGTAAGTGCACAGATTGTGGACTCAGAGTGTGATGCTGAACAAGACCCTGGTTAACAGCTTCTCTTTTCTCACTGAAGTGAGATGCTTTGGGCAAAATGTGGAGGAGCCATACCATGTTCAAAACACTTTAAAAATTATATACTGTGCACTAATTAGTTCTATATGCTATCGGGGCATTAAAAACAGGAAATATTGAGCTAAGAATAATTTTTCCACATAAAATCATTTCCACTAAGCTCTGAAGAAGAGTTAATTATGTCCTACTATGAAAAAGAAATTCTTAGCTCTTTTATGTATGTGATAAGAGATTTCTGGGGATCTGCATGATCTTTGTTCTCTTTTAAAGACAAAAACAAATATGTAGTGTTTTTTTACTCCTCCTGCTGATGAACGTAGGATTACCTTGATGATAAAAATGGTGACTGAGACTTACACCAGACACTTAATCACAAATTGTAGCCATGAATGATCTAGAATATTTTTATAATCTCTAAAACAACAAACATAGTCATATATTCATAGGACATGAAGCAGCAGCGAAAGCCTGGGCAACAATATTTCCAATTAATCCATCATGCAATAACATGGTTTTCCAGTAATTATCAGAGACTGACACAAGGGAAGTATTCTCCTAATCAGAGAGTTTTGATTAATCTAACCACTCCTTCACTGTGCCTATGCAAATAATGTTCCCATTGGTGTTCTAATTTGAAACAACAGGTTTCTTTCATTAATGAATAAAAGGAAGTTACCAATAATAACAAAAGTATCACAGCTGCCTATTAAATTCTGAAAGCAATATAACAGATAGAATAAAGTTGATTACTAAAAGGGGAAAATGAAAGTGAATTGATATATATTTACCTTGCAAAATTCTAGTCATAACTAGACAGGATCATGAAGACAATGAAGGAAAGCATTCTGCTATGAAATACTCAGATGATGTTTCTAGTCTTGAGAGGCAACTATTTTCATCCCCTTTGTAAATAAATCATACATTAGGAGTATAAGTAAGTTCCTTGTACTCAGCCCTACTATGAAGCTAAACTATAGCTTTCACATGAAGGCTATAACCCAACTATACCACAAGACTATGAGGAAAGGACCAAGAAAGGGGAAGGGAGGGAGGAGGTTTTGGGGGAAGGGAGGGTGATGGGTTGGGCCACATCTACGGTGCATATTTTTATCTATAATAAAAAAATAAATAAATTAAAAAAAAAAAAAAAAAGCACAGTGGCTCACACTTGCAATCCTAGCACTCTGGGAGGCCAAGGTGCATGGACTGTCTGAGCTCACAGGTTAGAGACCAACCTGAGCAAGTGCAAAACCCTGTCTCTAAAAAATAGCCAGATGTTGCAGTGGGCACCTGTAATCCCAGCTACTCGGGAGGCTGAGGCAAGAGTATTGCTTGAGCCCAGGAGTTGGAGGTTGCTGTGAGCTATGATGCCACAGCACCCTATTGAGGGCAGCAAAGTGAGACTCTGTCTCAACAAAACAAAACAACCCAAAAGACTCATAGGAATTTTTGCTCTTCCGAAATCTAAGTTCCACTCTTAAAAATGCCTGTTGGCATTTTTATTACAATTTCACTGAATGCACAGATTTGCTTAAAAAGAAAGATTGTCTTTATAATATTGCATTGTCCCATTCACACATGTATTTTACGTTTTTATTTATTTGGGTCTTCTTTTATGGTATCAGTAAAGTTTTAGGGCTTTCTTCATAAAAATTGTGATTTTTCATTAGAAATATATTCCTAACTCTAGGCATTTTATACGTATCAGTGTTACAGCAAATAGTTTTTATCTACTCACATACACATATTCATATACACTTGTCTACATGTAGGTATATCTGTTTTGTATAGTCTGGGGGATGATAAAAATAATCGATTTTTATAAATTGATATTATATTTAGAAATCCTCATAGACTGTTTTATTAGTTCTAGCAATTCATTGATTCTAATTAAATTTTCTATGTCATCTCTAACAGATAACAAATAATGATAGTTTTGTTTCTTCCTTTCTAATCTTCAGATTTTTTTGTTTGTTTGGTTCTCATTTAGTTTTGCTAAAAGGACCAATGACATTACTGGACATTCTTAGATTGACTTTTTCAAAATGATACTTTTTAGATTTTTTTCTATTCTGAATTTACCTCTTTTTCTTTTTGCATCATGAAGAAATCTGATTTTGTTGAGTTTTTTTTTTTTTTTTTTTTTTTTTTTTTTGGGGCAGAGTCTCACTTTATCGCCTTTGGTACAATGCCATGGTATCAATCAGCTCATAGCAACCTCCAACTCCTGGGCTTAGGTGATTCTCTTGCCTCAGCCTCCAAGTAGCTGGGACTACAGGTGCCTGCCACAACACACAGCTGTTTTTTTTTTGTTGTTGTTATTGAAATTTGGCCGGGCCGGGTTTGAACCTGTCACCCTCGGTATATGGGGCTGGGGTCCTACCCACTGAGCCACAGGCACCGCCCTTTGTTGAGTTTTTATTATAAAAAAGTCTGCATCTTGTAAAAATTTATTGTTTACCCAAGTGATTTATAGATTCAACACAATCACCATTAAAATATCAATGTTTTCACAGATCTAGAAAAAGTAATTCTATGCTTCATTTGGAACTAAAAATGAGCCAAAACGATCTTAAGCAAAAAGACCAAATCTGGAGGCATCACATTACCTGACTTTAAATTATATTACGAGGCTATAGTAACCAAAACAGCATAGTACTAATATAAAAGTAGAGACATAGACCAGCAAAATAGAATAAAAAATCCAAAAATAAAATCACCTAACCTGGTGATCTTCTACAAAGCAGAAAATAACATGCACTGGGGAAAGGAACTCGTATTTAATACATGGTGCTGGAAAAACTAGATAGTCACATGCAGAAAGATGAAACAGGACTCCTATCTCTCACCATATACATAAATTAATTCAAGATGGATAAAAGACTTGAATGTAAGACATAAGAATTCTAGGAGAAAATAAACATAAATATGCTCAAAATAACTAATCAGGGAAATGTAAATTAAAACTATGACGAAATACCACCTTACTCCTATCAGGATGGCTATTACTAATAAGCCAAAAAGAAAAAAAAAATCCCAAAACAATAGATGCTGGTGTGAATTAAGTGAGTCAGGAATGCTTATACACTGTTAGTAGGACTGCAAATTAGTACAACCTCTATGGAAAACAGTATGCGGTTTCCTCAAAGAAATAAATGTCGTCCTTCAATTCAAACCAGCAATCCCAGTGCTGGGTATCTACCCAATAGAAATGAAGCCATTTTATCAAAAAGACACATGCACTCTAATGTATATTGCAGCACAACTGCAAAGATGTGGAATCAACCTAAGTGCAGATTAGTTCATCCATACTGAACCTCAGAGTCAAAGCATTCTATGATAGACATACTTTTATCTGACGATGTAAATGTTACTTTTTTTTGCATCATCATCATTATTATTATTGCTCACTATTTTGTTGCAGCAATCGTCTGATTTCTTTTCTGAATGTATTTATCTTCCTTCATTCTTTATGAGGTTTTTGTTTCTAGTCCTTACCGTAAACATTGTTATTGTCATTAAATTTTAAGCCTTCTTAATTTTGTGAAGGCAAAAAGTGGAAACCAAATAAACACATGTACATGTATAGAGAAAATAAAAAAAAAAAAATGAGTTGATAAAGAAAATGTGGTACATGAACACACACATACTCATGGGAACTTCTCAGCCATAAAAAGTAATGAATTAATGTCATTTGCAGCAACCTGGATGGAACTGGAGATCATGGTCCTGGGTGAAACATTTCAGGAATGGAAAACAAATACTACATCTTCCTTCCTTCTTCTTTTTCTTTTTTTTTTCTTTTTTTTTTTCTGAGACAGAGTCTCATTCTGTCACCTTGGGTAGAGTGCTATGGCGTCAAAGCTCACAGCAAACTCAAAGTCCTGGGCTCAAGCGATCCTCTTACCTAGCCTCCCTGGTAGCTGGGAGCCTGTCACAACACCTGGCTCTCGCTCTCTCTTTTTTTTTTTTTAAGTAGAGACAAGGTCTCACTCTTGCTCATGTTGGTCTTGAACTCCTGAGCTCAAACAATCCACCCACCTTGGCTTCTCAGAGTGCTAGGATTACAGGTGTGAGCCACTGTACCCGGCCTCACATGTACTTTCTAATAGCAGGGAGCTAAATGATGGCAAAACACGGGCACAAAGAGATGTAAAGAAGATCGGTAACCAAGAAAGGGACAAGGTGGGAGGGATGAGGGATAAAAACTTACCTGGTGCAATGATACAATTCTAGTGATGGGCACAGTAAAACCCTTGACTTAAACATGCAAGGTATCCATGTAAGAAAAACATTTGTACCCCTTTAATATTTTGAGATTACAAAAACAGAAAATGGATTCTAAAAATTAAAAAAAAATTCAATTATAGTTAGAAGAGAGGAATACATGTAGCATAGTAGGGTGACTGTAGATAATGATAAGTTATTATATATTTCAAAATAGCCAGAAGAGAAGATATAGAATGTTCCTAATGCAAAGAAATAATAAATGTTTGAGGTGATAGATACCACAAAAAAAAAAAAAAAGAAAAATTCTGCATTCAGTAAAAAAATTCTTGCTTTAAAAAGTTAATATGCTAATATTGTGGCGATGCCTGTGGCTCAAGGGTACAGCACCTGCCCCATGTACTGGGAGTGGTGGGTTCTAACCCAGCCCCAGCCAAAAACTGCAAAAAAAAAAAAAATTTTTTTTTTCAAACATTCTACATCTTTATTCTATACAGAAATACCCAAATATGCAGTATCAGCATTCTATGTTTTTATCAAACCAAAATTATTTTGGGTTATTCAAAATCCTACAATTCATAACTAGATTTTAGTGTGCTTGAACAACTATAGAAAGGTGTATTAAAATATAACAATATCATTATGCATTTTTTAAGGTAAAAGTCATTGTTTGGTTTACATACATTCAGGTCATGTTATTTGGTATATTCAAGTTCAAAATCACACTGTCTTCCTTGTATCATTATGAGGTGATTTCTTTATCATAGTAATCTTTTTTGCCTAATGTTTCTTTTGTGTGAAAATAAACATTACTTTGTTTGATGAGCATTTACCTGACAAATATTTCTCATGTCTTTACCTTTAACCTTTCAGCAGAAAATCCACATCCTCCTACAGCTGACTTTAATCTGATTCGTATAATGATTTATGTTGCATCTATTTCTCTCCTATCTGTGCCTGCCATTTATCATTCTTTTTACTTTGCTTACTTATTCTTTTCTTTCTTGCTTACTTTCCCTTGGGTTTACTGAATGTCTTTATCGCCACTATTTTCCCCCTTTTGGTTTATCTTTCATTTTATTTTCTTTCTCTCTCTCTTTTGAGGCAGGATCTTTGCTCTGTCACCCAGGCTAAAGTGTGGTGGCATCATCGTAGTTCACTGCAACCTCCAATTCCTCAGCTCAAGTGACACTCCTCCTCCCTCAACCTCCCAAGTGGCTGGGATAAGGGGAACATGACACTATGACCAGCTAATTTTTCTGTTTTTTGTAGAGATGGGGTCTCACTATGTGGCTCAGGCTGGTCTTGAACTCCTGGCCTCAAGTGATCCTCCTGCCTCAGCCTCCCAAAGTGCTAGGATTACAGGCATGAGCCACAACTCCAGCCTAATTTTATTTTATTTTTCTGTTTTCTGTGTAACCTAAAATATGAACATACATACTTCTTATTAAAGTCATAATTAATTAATTAATCTATTTATTTCATTTTATTTTATTTTTTCTTGAGATGGAATCTTACTCTGTTGCCCTGGGTAGAGTGTAGTGGTGTCATTTTAGATCACTGCAATTTCAAATTCCTCGGCTCAAATAATCCTTCTGCCTCAGCCTACCAGAGTGCTAGGATTGTAAGAGTGAGCCACTAGGCTCAGCCTAAAGTCAGAATTTAATAAAAAACCTAATGTTGTTCACTGGCCCTTGCTGTTTTTTCTTTCTTTCTTTCCTTTCCTTTCTTTTCTTTCTTTTCTTCCTTTCTTTCCTTCCTTCCCTCCCTCCCTCCCTCCCTGCCTCCCTTCCTTCCTTCCTTCCTTCCTTTTATTTTTTTTTTGAGACAGTCTTACTTTGAGTGCCATGGCATCATAGCTCATAGCAACTTCAAACTCTTGGGCTGAAAGTGATCCTCCTGCCTCAGCCTCCCAAGTAGCTGGGACTATAGGTGCCAACCACAAAGCCTTGCTATTTTTAGAGACAGGGTCTCACTCTTGCTCAGGCTGGTCTCAAACTCCTGAGCTCAAGCAATTCACCCACCTCAGCCTCTTAGAGTGCTGGAATTACAGGCTTGAGTCACCACATTTGGCCTAGGCGCTTGCTCTTTATTTTATTTGTTTTTAATTTGGACATGTGAACTTAAGTTCAGCAGGCTTTTATCTGTGGGAATCATGTGTCCCCTGGGTCAAGTCTATGTCTTCCCTCAATGATTTCATGTTAATTTCTAGGTAACCCTGCAACTTCACTAACCTAGAATCTGTCTTTACTTTCTAGCTAATTTCTCAGCTCAAGCATTCTCAGACTATACGGAGCAGTATAAATTCAAACTTCAAATCTTTGTGAGGTAGGACAGTGATTATAATCTCTACTCAGATCCTAGGCAAAGAAACTCAATGAATTAGGCCAGGCATGGTGGCTCATGTCTATTATTCTAGCACTCCGGGAGGCTGAGGTGGAAGAGTTGCTTGAGCTCAGGAGTTCAAGATCAGTCTGAGCAAGAGCAAGATCTCATCTCTGCAAAAAATAGAAAAATTAGCTGGGCATGGTATTGCATGCCTATAATCCCAGCTACTTTGGAGTCAGAGTCAGGACGATTACTTTGGCCAAGGAGTTTGAGGCTGCAGTGAGCTACAATGACACCTGTGTACTCTATCCCAGGTGACAGAGCAGGACTCAATGAATTGTCAGGCTATGAAGGAGGCAGCTAGGTGGATGCATATATGTATATTTTTTCCCCTAGTATTTTCTTTTACTAAACATGTGGATTTTCAAGGGCCTTAACCTTATTTTTTAAAATTTATTTATTATTAAATCATAGCTGTATACATTAATGCAATCATGGGGCACCACACACTGCTTAACCTCACTTTAAACGCCTTTGTACCAACTCACCACTTTGCAGAGTTGCAGGGCCAAATCTCCTTTCCTAAAATAAGCAAGAAAATTCAAGCTACTCAATTGTCATGATACTCTATTTTCAGACTATACTAACAAAAATTTAGATCCCAGGCTTCCCTGTTTATTTCATTTCTTGCATATCTTGACCTTGGAAATATCCTTTTTTGTTTTCCTGATCTTAGTCTTACATTTTAAAGGATGCAAGGTATATATGCTATAGTCCATCTAGAAAGTCTGGATGAATGGAAATACATGTATTTTTAGATTATTAGTTCACCAAATTTTCACATACTTTTCCTAATATAAACCTAAAAAGTAGAAATTATATCAATATTTCAGTTGAGACTCAACACAATTCACTGATCTGCCTAATGTCATAGAGTAAATGTAAAGCTTTTTGACTCTAGAACACTTGAGCTTCCCATGACACTGAGCTGACTTCCTGGATGAGAACACTTCTGGTGAACCAGGCACTAACATTCAATCAAACACAAGTTGCTAAAACCACTTGAAGATAAGGCAAGCTTTCCTTCATGGTTCCAAAGTATTTTAGGGAGTTGCAAGTCAGATTAAAGTACATTTTATTTTATTTTTTTGATATAGAAGTGTAGAGGAAAATAGTGTCAGCTCCAACATATCTTTAGGATAGGAGCTGAGTTTTTTTCAAGCTGAGTAGTGATAACATTTTATCAAAATGCTTTAATTTTTTTCTAACAATAAAGATCATCTATACTTATTATAGCAAATTAGTGTGCTATATGAAAGAATTAAAGTAAAAACATCTCAAATTCTACCACCTTGAGATAACTAGTAGGAACATTCTGGTCAGCATTCTCTCATGTTATTTGAATGTATATACACACACAGTTTTGTATAAATGTGAGATCATAAATTTATAATGGAATTTCATCTGTAGAGTTCATGAAAAAAATAGTATAGGAGTCTGGGCACAGTGGCTCACACTTGTAATCCCAGTACTCTGAGAGGCCAAGGCCGGTAGATTGCCTGAGCTCACAGGTTCAAGACCAGCCTGAGCCAGAGAGAGACCTTGTCTCTAAAAATAGCCAGGTATTATGGTGGGTGCCTATAGTCCCAGCTACTTGGGAAGCTGAGACAAGAGAATTGCTTGAGCTCAAGAGTTGGAGGTTGCTGTGAGCTGTGAACCCACAGCACTCTACGGGGGTAACAAAGTGAGACTGTCTCAAAATAAAAATAGCGTAGGAGACACAAATCCAGTTAGGTAGCTTTATGTTAGCTAATTATATTTATAACTTTGGCCATTTAAAGTTGCTGAATATATATACATACATATATATATATATATATATATATGATGTTACTTCATTGGTTCACCCATTCATTCACCCAAATAGCCATTGGGTCATCCTGGACTCTAATAGGTTTCTGGGATGCAAAGGTGAGTAAAGCCTGGTCCTGTCTTTAGGATGCTCACCAGCTAGTAGAAAAGAGAGGACGTTAAAATGAATGGCTTCAGCACAGCCTAAAAAGTAGGGGAGCTGTAAGAGCACAGGGAGTGGTGTCTTACTCTGGCTGTAGTGGAGAGAGTCTGAGAAGATTTCCCAAACAAGGTACACTGGCTTGACTGGAGAAAAGTAAAGAGCTAAGTCAGGAGAAGGAGGTGAAAACTGGCTTTTGGGGCAAATAACAGTCACATTTGGTTTATGGAAGTCCGTTTTGCTAACAATACAGATGATTGGTTTGGAGAGTGGGGTGGGGAAAGGCAGTACTTCATGGGTGAGAGGGAAAATATTTCCCATGAGATGAAAGATTGGCAATGAATTGAGCACCTACCAAGTTTTGACAGTATGCAAAACTTGCAACAATATGTCCTTTCTTTCTGAATTATCTTGGTGCTGTGATTAGTTTTCTCAAAAGAAAATTTTTCCTAACATTCACACATTAAGGTTACATACACTTAGTTTTTATCTTTTTTTTTTTCTATATGTGATTACTGTATACTGTAACTGTATACTGTATACTGTATATCCAATTTCATTTGGAATTCATTATTCTGAATTCTTAAGGGAACCTTCTATTTCTTTTTTAGGCTGAGAGGTATGTTAATGTGGTTTTTTTATTGGTGGTGGGATGATGGAGTGATGCTTGCTAAGGATTTGGGACAGAGAGCATTGTATGTATGACCTTGAGGGACACCTTGAAAGACAGTCTGACCCCGAACTAGGAAAAATGATGGTTGTTCTTCGATTAACTTTTGTTGTAATTTTGTACCAATTAGTTCTCTTATCTGGGCTTCATTTTCCTTGTTCAATTGAAAAAAGACGATGTATTGAATTCAAGCGAATTGGAGGGCCTAAAGATGGACAGTTCGAAGGACAGAAGGACAGATAAGCCAAATAGAGTCTGACTGTATAGTTATATGAGGTAGAATGTGAGGAGGCTAACAGAAAGGAACACAAATGTGTTTAGAAAGATGAGAAAGGCTGAGGGAGACTTCTTTTCGATGCCTGGACTAGGTGGGTTTCTTTCTACAGGTGCCCCTAGCACCCTGTGTTTTAGTATAAAAATAAGCACGCATTTTGCAATCAGCTGTTGAGCACCTGTCTATGCTGGTGTACGTTAAGTGCTTCAAGCACAAAGAACCCTGGCTTTTTCATTGCTTTCTTTCTGTGCCAGTCACAGAATAGGGCTTCAGCATTATCTGAGTGAATCAACAGTTTGACATGGTACATATGGGGAAATGTTCAAAAATATGAATGACAAGCATGGTATTCTGAGCAGCAGCAACTTAGGTAAACCTTAGATAAAGAACAGCTCATCTGACTGTGGACTAAACTTCTGAGTATGCCATAGGAAGTGGTAAAGTTTTATTAAAATGGCCAAGGGGAGTGTGCAGTAAATGGCTGGAGGCTCCCAGGCAAGATGCTGGGGCTTGAGTCATTGGGTGGCCGAAAATCACTCTTGTAAAAGCAGGGAACTGGATGCGATGATTTCTCAGGCCTCATCCCTACTTCCAGCTGCAAAAGTCAGAAATTAGGTAGGCTAACAGTCCCCACGATAGGGACTCAGCAGCCAGTCTTTGCATGGCCTGGGTTCCTCCCACAGCCCCTCCTGGGTCCAGGCACTCTGTAGATTGTAGTCTTTCTATTTCAGGTGCCCCCTCATCAAAACAAAACTGTGTTTGCCACAAAGGAATCTTTGGGAAAATGGTCTTTTGTTTTGCAACGTGCATCCTCTTATTCCTCCCAGTGACCACTGTCAACTCCAATCCATGTTCTGGATGAGATAAACCAAGAATAAGATCAGAGAACCCCTTGGGCATTCAAATCACTCCTGCATCTTCCCTTCTCACAGGTAAAGCAAACCTCATTCTTTTCATGTTAGCCGTGCTGTCCTTACTCTCTATAAGGCTCAGAAAGGAGCAATTGTATACATGCAACTGATTAATTCCAGCAGCCTTTTGATATAATTGTCCAAAGATTTGCCCTGGTACTAATTTAAAACACAGTAGCCAATTTAATAAAACTAACAGTTTGCAGCCAAGGCCTTTGTTATTTTGTTTTAATCATCTTTTACCACCAATTGAAATGATTTTCTACTTACTTGGAGCAATGAAACAAAATACAAGGGAAAGAATAGAAAGAAAATGAGGAAATTATAAAAGATCCAGAATTCAAATTCTGGGATAAGGTAACAGCGGTCCTGAAATTTAACTGGTTATTTGTATCAGGCTGAGATTTGAAGGGAAGACATTTACCAGTTTGGGGGAAACGGCACACCTGGATAGCATTAAAGAAGAGAGAGAGGAAAAGATCTACAAAGGACTCTTGTTTTTCCTGAATGCAACAAAAAGCGATGTGTGACAGCTTCCCCAAACATTCTGCTGGTGATGGACAGGTCACTTGATTACAGAGCAGGGGCTTGTGACAAGCTGACCAGTCGCCAAAGGCTCTGGGAGCCAAAACACCAGATATAGTTGGAGGTAAATAAGGCATGCTGCATAGTGTGAAAATTGGGGCCAAGTAGGGGCCACCAAGTCCAGTGGAGGGACCCAGTGACAGCTGGTAATTGAGCGGCACTAACTGAGCACAGTTGTTGAGAATCAGGGGCCAGTGGGGAAAGCCATGTCCTTTCTCCTCCCTGTGGCCTCTCTGGGTAGCCAGCAATTTTATTACTGGCAGAGGGCAAGCCCAACAGCATTTTCAAATTTGGCACCACATCTAAAACTGTTTGGGGGCTGGTTTCTCTTTCTTCTCTTCCTACCCCCCCCCCCCCCCCCATGGCCCTCCCCTGTGAGTGCCTTGGGTTCCGTGAAAGCCAGCATGCAGTTAGCAAAGTACATTTCCCCTCAATTTTGAAACCCATGTGCACTCAGGGAAAATGTAATCCTTATGTTTCTGATTCATTTACACTAAACTCATCAAAACACTATTTTGTAAGAGCTATTTGATGTCCACGAAGTCTTCTGAGCCCTTTTGTAAGCCTTGCTTCTTAGAAGCAGGAAGTCACATTTCTGATGAGAGGGAGAACTTGAACCTAAAAGGTTGAGTTTGTTTTGAAATGAGGGCTTGTGGAGGGTCACGTGGACCCTGAGCTTTGCCAAATGCGTGCTCTCATTTCCTATACCACTCCTCCTAACCCGCACCAGCAACCACGACATTACTACGTCAGCTGCCTATAATTTCATTTCGAGCAACCGAGGGAGGCTGCTCTATGAATGGAGAAGTCCAAGCTCAAGTTTGAGTCCCAGGGCCTGGAGTAATGGCAGCCTTCTGTTATGGGGAAGATGGGACACACCTCGCTCGGGAGGTGGAAGCCCTGTGCCCCACTCTGCTCTGTCGTCAAATACCCGTGGGACTCTGAAAGAGTGGCCTCCCTCTCTGGGCTCTGACAGAGTGGCCTCCCTCTCTGGGCTCTGACAGAGTGGCCTCCCTCTCTGTGCTCTGAAAGAGTGGCCTCCCTCTCTGTGCTCTGACAGAGTGGCCTCCCTCTCTGTGCTCTGAAAGAGTGGCCTCCCTCTCTGTGCTCTGAAAGAGTGGCCTCCCTCTCTGGTCTCTGAAAGAGTGGCCTCCCTCTCTGTGCTCTGAAAGAGTGGCCTCCTTCTCTGGACTCTGAAAGAGTGGCCTCCCTCTCTGGGCTCCTTCTCTCATTTGTTGAACATCAGTGCTCCTTCCACATCTGAGAGTTTTTGAGTCTAATTTTTAGACGACAAGAGGTTGGAGCATGTCAGAATTCTCTCTGCTTCACATTTTTAGTGACTGCATTTGTACACAAGGAGTTCAGCTCAAGAAGGAAACACAAAAACATAGACATCAGAGCTCGATGACTCCAAATATCACTGCAAGTGTCCCCAGGGGAAAGAGATGAAGCTCCACAAGGCAAACAGCAGGTTAACGGCACAGTCCAGCTTTCCTGACATTTCTGAACAGCATCCATGGATGGATGTTTCTACACTTTCCAATAGCCTGTGCTATTGAAGCTTGGGCAAAAAAACCTCCTTGAACTTCTCAGCCTGACAAGCATGGGAAAGGCAGCATTAGAAAGGAAGGGGAGCGGAGGCACAGGGAGGTGGTGTCTGGCTTGTATTAAAGCCATGAGTGAATGATTAATCCCAGGTAAAAAACAAAAGCCTGTGCCTTGTAACATTATAGGTATTAGCGCTACGGAAGATTAACCCCAGGACCCCCCGTGAGACCTCTTTGGAACACTGGGCTACACTTGGAGAATCAGTGGATGATGAAAACAGGTGGTCTCATGGGTCCTTCCTGCTCACTCTCCAGTCTATGCCACATGTACACACACACACACACACACACATATATGCAGGATGCACACACATGTGCACAGAGCATGCACAGACACACCTCGACTGTCAGGGCCCACGGTGGCCTGTAGCTGTATGCCTGCTACCAGTCCAGGGCTGGCAACTGGAAGGCACTTTCAAATGCCCCCTTCTCCTCTCACACCAATTCATACCAGTCTCCATATTTACGCCCGTTCTCTGTTTCACTGATGCCAGTAACCCACTGGCATCACCCACTCACCTGTCTCCTCCTCCTGATTAGTTATCAAGACCTCTATCCCTTTACTATCGCTCAGCCCCATCCAGTTCTCTCCATTTCCACTTTGACTATCCTATCATGTTTTGGCAACAGTATTAACCTCCTTTGCCATTTGTGCTTTGGGCCTCCATCCCTACCTCTACCCAGATAGCCACATAGAGCCAAAGAGATATTCTGAAACCAAATCTAATCACGTCTTCTCTTACCTAAAGGTACTCAGTGGCTTCCCACTATGCTTAGGATAAAGCCCAGATCTTACAGCCTGGCACTTTGGGATGGGTGTCATCTCACATCCTCTGGACTCTTTGATTAAACTCTCTTTCTCAAATTTTATCTCTCAGTACCCTAAGCAAGCAGCCTCCGCTCCCTTCCCTGGCTGAATCCTTCCTGCCTTGGCTTCAGTGCCTGCCACTTCTTCCAGGAGGTTCTCACCGATCCTGTAAGCTGGGTAAGGAGTGCCCAGCCCATCTCATTTTCTTACCATGATATTTTTCTCATTGTTTAGTTATCACCTGTTTACTTGTCCAATTTTCATGTTAGCTTCTGGAAGGCCAGTACTGTCCTTTACCGCCTGGTTTATCTCAACTGCCTCCTACAGGACTTGTTACAAAGACCATGCCAAATCAAGGCTTGTTGAATGAAGGAGCGATTATACCTTCTGGCCCCATCGCTTTGCTGTAAGGTTAAGAGATCTGTGGCCCCAAGAGGAAGGGACCATGTTATAAGATTTTCAGTGTTCTTTCCATTCTCTAGTAACTAATACACCTTAGAAGTTAAAAGACAGACTGCCAGTGTGCCAGATTATCAACCGTATTTGCCCTTATCAATGTGCTGCAGGGTTTACTCAATTGTTCATTCCTGTATGTGCGCTGTTATTTACCTGCATTTATTGGCCATTTGTTGCATGCCTGACTTAGTACAGGAAGAGGACAGAGAAAAACATGGCAAATTCTACCTATCTCTCACCTCCCCTATCTCACTGTCAAGTCAAAATGCCACTCATGAAAAACATATCAACGCATTTGGAAATTGCCTCAAAGGGAATATTTTATAAGCCCCAAGAGAAAGGCCAGGTCTAGGAGGAGTCCTGAGAGTCCCATTGTGCCTGGAAGTCTTTCTTTAGACCTAGTCAGCCAGTCCCCAAGTTCAGAGTTTGGACTTACTAACATTGTGACATGTAACCTGGCAGGTCCTTTTTTACTGTATTAGATGCACATGGTGCAGGTGAGAGCTCAAGGGTAATCTAACCAGAATGTCAGAATGGTGACCTTCAGTGTCATCTCCCATATGCCTCATGCTTTGTGTTACAGAAAGGTCGGAACCCATGGATGGGAACACACCTGACCAGGGACATAGCAACGTTTCAGGATAGCAGTACAAGGATCCAGGTCTCCTGAGCCCGGCCAGCATGTGTGGGGCTCTCTCTCTCGCTCTCTCCTCTCTTTTCATTCATTTAGCTCAGCTACGAACTTTAAAGTGTAATTGGTCTTTCCTTTTTTTTAACCCAATACTGAACAGTAGCCACTCCAGGCTGAGTTTACGAGAGACAACTGCATGTGTCTGTGCAGGTCAGAGTGTTTGCCTCTCTATAGACTCTGTGGCTTGACTCTGGCCAACAACAAGCCTGATGAAAAACAAACAATAGAAAGAATCACGGACATGAAATCTTCATAGTTCACCAGAATGCATCATGTTCTCAAAAGTCGATTATCGCCTTAGTTTTTCCCACCAGCCCCTGTGAGATGGCAAGGTCAGGAATCATCACCCACTTTGTCCAGGGGAGAATTTTAGGCTCAAACAATTGAAGAAACCTGGTCAGCTGTGTGCGAGGCAGTTGTGTGCGGGTGTGGGAGCCAGATCACTTGATTCCAAATTCAGCACCTCTAAAGCGATGTCTGAGGTTCCTGTTTTAACAGACACAACATAAAACCACCAAGACCGGCCCTCCCCAGTGTCTCTGAGCACAGACTAAATGGATTTCGTTCACGCCTCTTGCCAATGCCCAGTGTGAGATAAATTCCTCCATTCTTCTCACATCTGTAATTGCTCTGACAGCTGTTATTTTCCTTCTCTTTCCTCTTCATTTATTTGTTTTCTTAAAAATCAGGAATTGGAGCAGCACAACCAAGTCTAGCCCATCCTACCTACCCCCAGGGTGAACAGAACAGAGCAAAGGAGGTGACACCAGGACACCCACAGTAACCTGACCCCACTAACTCATCATTCTCCAAAGGAGCTTCCTCAAGAAACCCAGTCCTCTGATATACAACAAGAAAACAGGGCATCTTTCCCCTGTTCCCAAGAAAGACTCTGTAAAGCATCCCAACCACCTTGGGAGATTTGCCACGGACAGTGGCTTGTTCCATGAGGTTCTGCACAACAGCTCTTCTTAAGCAGCATTTAAACTAAAATTCCCTGCAAACCCAAAGATCACTTTTCCCCTCATCGAGCTGCTATTAATATGCCATGACACTATTAATCTACAGAAATCTATAGAAATACTTGGATATACCAGACTGCTCTGTGTCTTTTCCACTAACAGATATGAACACCTTTATCCAGCAATGTGGTGCAGCTGGTCTACTGACACCCTTCCCTAAAGTAATGATATACATTTGCTTGTCCATCTACAACGATGCTTTTAAAAAATTTCTTCCCTGTGTAGCCTCTGATCATCCCTGAAGAGAAACATCTCAACTCTAACTATGATTGTCTAGCGTGTCGGTGAAGTTCCTTCCCACTAAGGTTTGTTCATGCATGTTTTTTTATCAAGAGGCACAAGGTGGTTGTAGCTAAGATATCTGCCTCTGCCTCTTCCTGAAAGAAGTTTCTTAAACTCTTGAAGTATTAGTTTCCTTAGCTATAAAGTGAAGCTAATAATAAAAGATCAAAGGATTTTTTGAAAGGACTAAACAAGAGAAAATATTTTAAAGTGTTTAGCACAGAGCCTGACATGTGTGCTTTAGAATTTTGCCGTTAGCATATGGTAATAAATGAAAGATGAAATCATTACAATGGTGTTATACTTGTAGAATGACACAAGGGTTTCTTACTTAGAGTCATCAGACCTATCATTTAACCAGCTCAGTGTGTGGGGACCAGTTGTATAGTTTCTTTAGTCATCTTCTATACAATGAAAAACACTTGTCTGTCGGGGTCTTTAGGATGTCCAGGTAAGGTCATGTATTAATATCCACTATAAATACTTAATACATTTTTTTTTTTTTTGAGACAGAGTCTTAGTATGTCACCCTGGATAGAGTGTTGTGGTGTCACAGCTCACAGCAACCTCAAACTCTTGGGCTTAATCAATTCTCTTGCCTCAGCCTCTTGAGTAGCTGGGACTACAGGCATCTGCCACAATGCCCGGCTATTTTTTTGTTGTAGTTGTTATTGTTGTTTGGCAGGCCCTGGCCGGGTTCCAACCTGCCAGCTCCAGTGTATGTGGCCGGTGCCCTAGCCACTGAGCTACAGGCGGCAAGCCACTTAATACATTTCTCCTATCGCTATACAGAGAAGAGCCTAGTCCATTTTGGATAACTCAAGTACATGCTGGGAAAGATCTCTCAAAGCCTTCAGAAATCAGGTGAATCAGGAAGGGTTAGGTCAACTACACAAAATTTTCTACACCGAGTGTCGCTTTCATTATTTATTTACCTATTTGCTTGAGTTTTCCCGTATTGAACTTCATTCAGAAAATTAGTCTAGAATGGCCATTATTAAGTCAGTAAACAATAGGTGTTGGCTTGGTTGCTCATACACTGCTAGTGAGATGGAAATGTGCACAACCGCTGTGGAAAGTGGCATGGAGGTTCCTCCAATGACTAAAATTAGACCTACTCATAGGCAAGGAAGTCTTTTTTATTAAAAAAAAAAAAGACACCTGTACCTGAATGCTTATTGCAGCACAATTCACAGGTGTAAAGATATGGAACTCACCTAAGTGTCCATAAACTGATGAGGGGATAAAGAAAACGTGCCACATATATACCAGGGAGTACTATTCAGCCATAAAAGTGAACAAAATAATGTCTTTTGCAGCAACTTGGATGGAAGTGGACCACGTTATTCTAAGTGAAGCATCTCAGGAATGGACAGATGCCACATGTTCTCATTCGTTAGTGGGAGCTAAACCAAAGGACGTGCATGGTCATAAAGATCAGGGACAGACATTGGAAATGAAGAAGGCAGGAAGGTAGACAGGTGGCAGGTGGGTGAGGGATAAAAATCTATTATTGAGTCTTTATTCTGGTGATGGGTCCACGGAATGCTCTGACTTCAGCATGATACGATTCATCCATGTTAATAAAAAACACTTGTACTCTCTAGATTTTTTTGAAATGAAAAGAAAAATAACTTTAGCAAATTAGTCTCAATCTCAGAAGAATAGGGATGGCATTGGAATTGGCCAGATTATTTTATCTTTAAGGTTTTGCTGCCAGAAAGGTGGATGGACACTTTTCCTGCTATGTTGCATGAAATAGCGATTTCGTTGATATGGAACTAGATTCTATTACTTTGCAGAGAAGCAGCTTAACACATGGTGAGCAGAAATGGGCTGTGTGGCTTCAGTTCTGCTTTAGTCCTGAAATTTCTTCTGTTGGCCTCACCACTCAGGAGACTCTTGGGCACCTAAGACCAGACTCCTGATTTACTCCACCCCTAACAAAATGCTAAGTTAAAGTCCATTACTCTGTTTCAGAAAATAACATTTCTCATTCCAGACACTCAAACCAGAAACTGGACTGCGACTTCTTCTTAAATCTCTTGCGTTCAATATATTGCCAAGTCCTGTTGGTTCTACCTTTAAAACATACCACCAACTCACTCACTTTTCTATGCAAATAACTATCATCTCTGCTTCGGACTTTACCAATAACCTATAACTGGAATCTCTCACCCTTCCTCAATCCTTTCTTCACAGAGCATACAGAAAAGTAATACAAAGTAATATAAATTCACCTGATTGGGTTAGTTCTTCTATTTCATGATGAACAAATCCATTCTCTTTAACATGAACCACAACCCCCTTCCTAATCTGGTCTCTTTTTATCTCTCCAGTCTCATCTTCTATAGCGTCTCCTTTAATTTAAGGGGGAATTACACTCTATTATAACCTCTTGTAATAATACTCTTCAGTTTGTAATTTTATTTGTATGTATGCTATTATTCAGTCTAGCTGTGCTACCAGATTATAAGATTTGGAATTACACCGCCCGGGCAGGGACTGACACGCAGAAGACCCTCCTTGGGGATGTGTGAGTGAATGAGTAAATGAAAAAACAAGAGAATACGTTGATTAATGAAGCCTTGGGTCCGTCGTTTAATTTCTGCGGGCCCCATTTTCCCTATCAGTAGAAGAGAATCTATAATGACCCACTCACTTTAGAGTCTAGAATTGAATCAGACTGCTCCATAGAAATCGAGATAAGTGATTTTTGTGACGTTAGCACAAAACAGGGGCCTTTCGAAATCATGAAGGTACCTGGAGACAATCAGTACGTCTAAGGTTGCTGCTGACCCTGAAGGACCATTAATTTTGCTCAGTCCTTTTGCTTATCCTAATATTCCTAGAATCTGTATTTCATTCTGAAAGGTACTTGGCCTAAGTCTGATTGACGAGAGGGAGTCATAGGTGGATCATGTCTGGCTTCTGGAAATAAATTGAGATTGTGCTGACTACGTGTGCCTCGGTGTGAGCTAAGAACAGTGGTATTCATTCTGGGCTTGGAAAAACAGGTCTCGCAACTGATACTGCTTATGTCTCCTGGAGGCAGGACAGCAGTATGCCAGCAAAACCATGCCAGGCAGGCGTAGGAGAAGGCCTTACTCAGTAAGTGTCCAGCCTGGATCATGCCTTTCAGCAACAGGTTACTGGAAACCATGCTGGTCTTAAGCCTCCTCCTCCTTGTGTGCTTAAATATTCAAAAAACAAGCAAAAATGTGCCCCTTCCTTTTTTTGTTTGTTTTTTTTGGTGCTTATTCTATTGCTTTTGGAAACAAGAAAATCTAGTTTTAATATGTACTCTATCTACCTATCAAAATGCTACCTTGTCCATTATCAGTCATCATAGCACTGATTGGCCTCTATTTTTTGCCAGGGGTACCCTTTGGAGTTAAGGCAAAGAGAGATACAACTTAGCACTAACACCTATTATCTGTGGGACCTTAAATGAATGACAGTACCTCAATAAGGCTCCATTTCTTCATCAAAAATCAGGCATGCTCATACCTGTACCTCATTGGTAGGCTTGTAAAAACGTACTGAGCAATGACTACCAGGCATTATTATTATCAGTGGTGTTAGCCCTACCAGTAGCAGGTGCTACAACTAATACTAGCACATATTAGGACGGTTAACACTCAGTGACTAAGTTTAGGCTCTGTTGAGGGCAGACACTTGGCTGGTTTTTGTTTCCTATTGTATCTCCAAACTGCGATATGGTTCCAGCACAGGGTATGTACTAAATTAGCATTCAATAAATACATCAATGCATGATTGAAGAGTCAGAGTAACTTCTTTGTAAATGCTGGTGCCCTCTCGAATCCCCATTTAATCCTGCGTTTGAATAACATTCACAGATATGCCAGAAAACTGACATTAAAAGTTCCAGTTTAACAGAAAACTATTTAGATGCAAAGTGATTAAAGACCATACCCATCTTGTGGATATGAATAGGCAAGTCACAGAGCAGGAAATGTAATATCCTATGAATATTTGCAAAGATGTTCAGTTAAGAACACAGAACAAGAATGTTAAGAAGTCATGTTCTCCCCACCAAATGGGTAAAGACAAAGCACTTTCTTTGTTTGAAATAGGTAAGTAGTGACGATGTGAAATAGCAGGTCTCGGCTATTGCACTGTTGGTGGGGTAAAGCTAGTTCACTTCTCAGAACGTCACAGATATGTCCATTAAACCAAAAAAGACTCATAATGTATAAGGGAGCAATTCCCTTCCTTAGAAGCAACCCTAGAGAAATGCTTGCACATGTGTGCTTACGAGGAGGCTTGTGTCAGAACACTTGCTACAGCATTTGCTTATAACAGAAGCAAATGCCCATCATTAAGGGTATGGCTGAATAATCTTTAGCTCACTCATGCTATGGAACACTGTGCAGCACCTAAAAGGAATGAAGTATATCTAAGAACCAAAGTGGGTACATAGTACAAATTAATACATTTCCCACCTCAAAGCATCACATTTGATCTGTGATTGGGCATGCACTTCTGCCATAGAGTGTATTATGTTCTTCGTTTCCTGCCTTCATTTATAAATCTTGACTGAGCATCAAGATTCATTTCAACCATTTGCACTGTGACAAATCTCTTCAATGATCAGTCATTATGAATTCTTGAAGTTTCAGTTCAGACATCACTTCCTCCAGGAAGCCTTCCTTACCTACCCCAGCTGGATTAGACACTCTTCCTTTGTCTCCCACAGCCCCTTTGTGTTCCTCACACCATGGCACTTTGCATATGGCAGCCTAATCACCTGACTCCTTCCCCCCTTTAACTTGTGAGCTCCTGAGGCTAGGATCATGTCTGTATTAATCCGGGCTAGATTCCTACTTCCAGCACAGTGCATGGCACAGAACAGACACTTCATCAATATTTGTTAAATGAGAAAAGTATTACCTAACATGGTTGGTTGTATTGGATTTTCATTCTTTGGCTGATGAATGAATGAACAAATTAATCATACAAGAACAAAGAACGGATGACTGAAGAAAGAGCCAGAGGAAAAAATGGGGCTTAGGGAAAAAAAAATGAAGTGGTAACTTAGCTTTAGAGCCAGAGAAACACCTGTGACTTCAGTTGACCCTGATTTGAGCTAAACTTTCCAAATCCTCTGAAGCTTAATATGGAATCACATCTCAATGTTGTGGCTAAGATCTGAAAAGCAAGAGACCCATCTTTTGAGAGTTCCCACTTTGTGCTGCTGCTGGCTCAGTTCCTCACTAATTCATTCAACAAGCATTCCTGCAGCCCCTATTCTGTGTCATACAAGTGTGATAAATTTTGTACTTAAAAATACAAACCAGGTAAAAGAAATAAAACCCACAAGCACCATTAAATATAATATAACCCAAACTGTGATCAAAGATCCAGGGTCAAGTCATAAGACATTCATGTTTCAAATAGGCTGGGATCCCAGTGATGGCAGCTCAGCTAGACTTCATTGTAAGTTACTAGAAGACACTTCCGGTCTCTGTTCAAATGTCACCTCATCAGAGAAGCCTTCTAAAAATCACTAAATCCTACCCAACTGGGATTTTATGCAATTGCATGTTTCTTTTTTTGTCTCCCCCAATGATACTGTAAGAATCAATGAAAGCAAAAACTTTTCCCTGCTCTCTTCATTACTGCAACCTTACTGGCTAGAAAATAGTTGAGTCTGTGTCAGGAACCAACCCATATTCACTGAGCAAATGGACTGATAAATGAACTGAAGTTTTTGGTAGATGAGGGGTCCAAACATTTGGAGTCCAGAGGAGGAAATTTTGATCTGATGTGTAAAATATGGACTCGCGTGAGTGTCCACCCAGATCTTGTGAATACCTCCTTTCCTTATGTTTATTCATTTCTCCCAAGAAACATATTGAGAATGCCAAGGAGGTGAGGTAAAATAGATATGGATTGTGTTGGCAGCTTTACAGGTCTGAATGTGAGAGTGGAATTAATAGAGTACTAAATTAGGATACACAAATAAGCCAGTTGGAAGAGATGACTTCTAAAAATGTTTCCAGCTCTAAATTGAGGATCCTAAGATGAGAAAAGCACAAAGTAGATAACACAAACATATTTATTCAACCAGAGAATGAATGAGCAAGAGCTCCAGCTTTGGAGCTGATAGTTCTAGTACAGACCCCAGGTTTGCTACATGATAGCTCTAAACTCTACCATCTACTTCTCTTCTCTGAGTTTCATGTCTTCATCTACATTCTGGAGATAAGACCAGCTACCTTGTGGCATTGTTGGGATAATTAAATCAAATGGCATTATCTATGTAAAGCTCTTATTAAGTGCTTGATACAAAAGCATGCCTTGTAAATTTTGGCTTCACAATTTGTCTTCAAGTGCTAAACTCCTTCTCACCCTTCATTCTAGATGTATTAAAAAGTATTCACCAAGTGCCCACTTTATGCCTTGCATGATTCTAGGTGCTTAGAATGTGCCAGCAGACACAGAGGCAAAAAAAAATCCCCATCCTCGAGGAGTTTATGCTCTTGTTCTCAGCTCAGATCTCAATTCTTCCAAGCATGTGTTAGAAACCTCTGATTCTGTGTCTCTGATTCTGTGTCTCTGTTTCGTCTATCAGAGATCATTCTACTGCAGTGACACTGCTTGGCTACCTGTTGCTTTTTCCTGAAGATTCTGAGTACCCTGAAGACTTGGCACCACTGGATCAGCATTTCCTAACAGTGCATGACACCTCACAGATGCTCCATGAATATTTATTGAATGAATTGATGTACAGGATGGGTGGGTAGATAAATAATGAGAGTGAGCTGCTATTCACTTCACTTTATGTGTGTAGCACTGAGTGTGCTTTATACTTCACTTTCTTAGTTTCTCTGGAGTCGTCTTGGAGAATCTACAGATTCCATGCAGGCCAAAGAGCACAGTGCTCCATGCAGAAGCCCTTGACAGCCAAGCTGGAAAGCAAACACCTCCCTGCTCTTTCTTTCCAGCCAGAGACAGAATAAACTGGCTGCATGACTTGTGCTACTGGAGCCCAAGGGGCGTGGGGGGGGGGTGTGTGTGTGTCACGGGAACTGACTCTGAACAAATGGTCTCTGATTTATAATCCTGTCTTCTACTTCCTATATCTAGAACTTCACCTAGATTGGATGCATTTCTCAGCTCTAAAATTCTTCCTTCATGTCACTGTGGTCAGAGTTAGTGTAGGTGGTGGTTAGGAAGGTGTCACTCAGAATTAGATTAGTTATAATCTTGTCTATGCCATCATTAGCTGTATGAGGTGAGAGCAATCACTTCTCTGAGTTTCAGCTTTCTCACCTGTCTCAGAAGTGTTTTTAAGGCACTTAAAGCAGAGTAAATACTTAATAAATGGTTGTCATCATTATTTTATTGTTCACATTGCAGTAGGACATCCAGAGCCAGTGAGCATCCTTACAATCTCTGGTAAATCCTTCTTACTCCTCAAGTGTATGAGTCACCTGCCACCTAAGACATCTTCTCTGTGTCTAACCCCAGAGAGGAGCTTCATGAGTTGTCCTCTTATTTGACAGATATGGAAATAGGACCCCCAGTAGGTGATGCAATGCATCTTGGTGTCACACAGTTATTACTAGCAGCACTGGTGCCTTCACCTTTAATAGTGCCAGTTCTTAGTCAATGGAGGGGCTTCCACTTAAGGAGATGTTACACATTTCTTCCTTTTCCTGGCTAAAAGTAATCAGTCTACTAGAAGTTTCCATGGAATAAGCACAGAAGGCTCTCTCTTCATCAATGTCATACCTTGGGAAACTATCTCCAGTGTAGATAACAGAAAGAATAAATATTTTTGTTGAGAGAAAAAAATGAAGACAAGGGTCAAAGGGAATCATGTAATGGGTTGAGTCAGAGAAGAAAAAGAAAGCATTTTTTTTCTCTCTCCTCTTTTTCTCCAAAACAATCTTTATATAGAACTTGTATAAGAGCCAATTTATTTGATATGGAAAAAATGTGAAAGCAGCAAAATACACACACACACACACACACACACACATGCAAAGAGATATTTGTGGTGAAGTTCAGAGCTCAAATTAACAAGAGATAAAGAAGTTGAAATGGTAGGTGAACTTGGAATGATACATTTCCCTTTTTTTCAGAATGTCAGAGGGAATATTTAGGCCAGCAAGCCCAGCCCAGCCCAAGCCCAGTTCTCCAGTACACTGTGTGGGACTCAAGAGAGACAAAGAAGGAGGCCAATCGCTGCCTCGCCCTAGCCCTCATGCTGTCATAGAGTAGGGATGAAAGAAATGCTCGGTGCATGAATGAAAGAAGAAATGGTTCATAAGAGTGAAGAGTGGTGGTTTCGAAAGCAGACTAGAACAGGACTTGGCATTTTTACAAAGCAGAGAGGATCTTAGGCACTCCCATTGAGTGCCTTCAGGAAAGGGATGGCTTTGAATCATCCTTATACTGTTCCCACTAAAGACTCTGACATGTAGAATGTTTTCAATACATGCATGTAAGTTGAACAAGTGGTCAAATGAGTGAAAGAGACCTCAGGCCTGAACCTCATAGATCATCTGGTGCTGTTAAACTTTAAGGAGCAGTAGAATCACCTGGGAGGCTCTACACTCATAACTTCTAGTTCTGTTGGTGGGATGGGTCCTGAGAAACCAGCCATTTCAACTTCTAAGGGTGATATGATTCTGCTGGGCTGGGGCCACACTGTGACAACCTGTTTTAGTGCAGTGGTTCTTAAATTTGCTTACATATTATAATCACTTGGTGATATTTTAAAAGTACTGATGGCCAGGTACTATTCTTCCCAATTAAGTCAATGCCTGGAAGTGAAGGGATGAGGGCTGAAGAAGAGGCAGGTGAGACCAGAAATTCAATAATGTCTCAAGTTTTTGTGATGTGCCAACTGAATTTGAGAATCACTAATCTAAGTGTGACCTGCTCTGTGTGGAGTTGAGACATCTGAAGACCAGAAAGGGTGTAAGTGATTCACTTAAACCTGTAGTGGAAATCAGTGACTTGGCTGAGAATAGGACTAAGGCTGCTTTTACTTCTTCAGTTTAATCTTCACCCTTCCACACTTATCAACCCATGTCAGCTGTTATAGGCTCACAACTTGAGGCACAAAATGAGAGCTAAGTTTAAACTTGGGGTTTTAAGACATCTATTATTTCTTTCCTCCATTGTTTTATAAAGAAATTTTAAGTGGATGCATATTTATAGAAGCCTACCACTCTAGACAAGTGAGGAGATGGAGGAGACAGGGTTATAGAATATTTTTAAGGCAAGGCTATCTTTTAAATTTTAAGTGCATTATCAAACACAAACCAAGTGCTCCCTCTGAGTTCTTAAACAGATGTTCTTCATCTCTGATTCAGTGAATGGGCAAGGCTTTGCTTGTGATGTGCACATTAATTGCTGGCATGTAAAAGGAAGTGCTGGTAAAGTGTTTGAAAGTGGTTCTGTCTTTTAAAAAGATTAAAAGTTTCCTCCAGAACTTGGTTTCCATTAGTAAATATTTTCAAGTAGACAGAGCAGAGATGGTGCCTTATAGAAAACCACTGACTTCAACATTTCATCATGTTGGAAAGAGGAAATTGAGGCTCAAAGAGATTGACTGATTTATTTAACATTAGTAAGTGAACTGACCAGGGCTAACCACACAGGGTCTATCTCCTATGTTATTTTTCTTTTTAATGCTTAAAGTGCTCCCTACCAATGTCTCTGTACATAGTAGCATTCAAGAAATGTATGATGACTGGTTGCATGGTCTCTTGGTATCCAAATGAGGTGGTTAAGGCTCTAACATTTTTTAGATTAAAGCAAAAGTTGGAATCACATCCTTAATGAATACCAGTTAAGTGCACTGGCTTAGGAGTCAGCATGGAATTCCAATTCTTATCTTTAAGCACTTCCTAAGTGTGTTATCTTAGACAAGTGACTTTGTATCTCTAAGCCCTAGTTTCTTTCTTTGTGAAATAAGAATAATAGGGCCGTGGTAGTGGACAGGATGAAACATGTAAAGGATGTAAAATCCTTAGCCCACTGTCTGATATCTAGGGAAAGCATTAATGGCTTCATAATAAGGTGGCCTTCCTCATAAAATGGAAATCCTGAGGGTATTTGGGGAAGAAGGGATGGAGAAGTATCTTGATAAATGAATATTAAAGACAAGTACTACCTCACATCACCCATTCCCTGGATAATGAAAACAGGAGATTCAAAGGCCCTTAAGGATCAAAATGAGTTTGGACGCCATGTCTACTCAAGAAATGACACGAAAAGAAGCAACACTATGATGGGTGGGTGATGATCACTTTCCAGCAAAGTTTTTGCAGAAATACCGACGAGTGTGTCCAATTCCCAGGCAACCTGCTATAACTTCACTACCTTTCATTGACTTAAAAAGCAATCAGAATGCATGAATCTTCTTTAGTTATAAAAAGGAAATTGTTAGCAAACTTTAGTCCTTCTACTTTTGTTAGTAATAAGTGACTTTCTTACTGCAAATCTCACACGACCTCCTTCCTTTATTGTTGGAGTGACTAAGATTCAGGAAAGTTGGTGACACATCAGAGTCATCACCAAATCTAAGCCTTCTAGTTGCCTCCCACCATATCAACTCTGCCTTGTGAAGATAGTTCTACACCTGATGCTGGGTTACACTCTCTAGAAGCAAGCCTGGCTGTGATGACCCTTCATGCACTTCTTTAGGCCTGTCTGGCTCTTCTCATGTCCCCCCATAGCCCACCCACTCAATCATCATCCTACTCAGAGTGCACTTACATATCCACGAATCTCCTATTGAGGTGTAGGGTGGAGGCCAAATCCACTTGGAGAGGAGGGCTGCGGACCACCTTGTACTGCAGCGGCTTACATTCTAGGCAGAGCGGGCTGTCTGCAATGGAGGTCAACATGGCTGCATCAATCTCTAGGTGCTCGTCCAGTGTGTAGATCTGGATGCCATACACCTCCTCACCTACATCCCGGAGTCTGATGGTCAGTGGGACATCACAGAAGACATTCTGAGGACCCAAGGAGATGTTCTTCCCACTGATAGTCAATAGCTTGATGTCATTGACAGCTCCACTGGAGTCCCAGTCAGTGGAGACAAAGGTCACCCAGACAGTCAGAGACTCAGGGATCAAAGGGTAGAGGAATTCCAGCTCAAGGTAGCAGCCTTGTGGCTCAGGGCAGGCTGGAGGGACTGTGTGTGGATTGACAGCTGAGTTTGGGCTCCAAGTGCGGACACTGGACTTACAGGGCTGTTCAACATCTGGATGACCTACAGAGAAGAGATGAGGAAATGAGTTCCTGCGGGACAACCTTCCTCTGATCCTCAGTGTTTCCTGCAGACCAGGAAACACAGACTGATCCGACTAGAATTTAGACACAGGAGGGAAAGTTCTTGGTGTCTTGTTGAATCTGCCACATACCCAGCACCCGGTCTGTCCTTGCTCCTGCAATACAGATCTCAGAATAATCACCAGATGTTTAGTCAAAATCACATTCAAGTAAGTGTCTTACTATTGAATTGATGCCCAAACTTTCCTTCCTCATCTTCCTTTTGGAGGCATTGCTTCGCAAAATGAAAGAAAGGAAGGGACACATATTGGCCACATAACTTGCTGAATGTTTGCAAAGACTCACATTGGAGGTGAGGAAACTAAAGGTCAGAAATACGGAGTGAACTGACCAAGGTTGTACAGCTTGAATTGTAAAAGTCAGAGTTAGAACCCAGTTTTGTATCATTCTGAAATTCCTATACTTCGTTCTTCCCCCTATCGTGTTCAGAGGCCACTAGAATAAGTGAGAATCCCTGAGACACAAGTGCATTATTGCCATTGCTACAACCCACTTAGATGGACAGAAGTTCTAGGAAATTCCCAGCAAAGAGGAGGTAAGCATGCATTGCATCCACCCCTTGGACGGAGGACCTGGGAGGAAACTGTCTAGAACCATGAACAACAGAGCTGGAAGGCAGCCCTGGAGCCCTCTTATCTCTCCTCCTCCCCTTCCTTACATGAGGTCATTCCATACCACTGAGCTTCTCCCTGCTCTGTCCAGTCTGACTCTGGAAGGGGAGGGTTTGGGGTAGGGGGGAGGATGGAGAGAGTCTTCTACTCTTTCCCTAGGGAGATGATGCTTCATCCTCACTGACCTCAGCCTGCTGCGACTTCTAAATTTTTCTCTGCTGAGATCACAGCTAGACCCTCAGAAAGCTCTCCCTTGCATGCTGAGAACAGTAATCAGGACTCAATGTAGCGACTGGCTCTAATTTATTTAAGGGAGTTTCATGAGAGATACGGATCAGCTGGTGAGAATAGGATGGAGGCTCTCAAGATGTCTTATTAACCACATTTTTGTTTTTCATCAGCATCAGTGGTTGGTTGAGGGGTGGGGTTGCTGGGCATTTCTAATGTGAAAAAGAAAATAAAAAACTAACATTTGTCTGAAAATGTTTTGTGATAATCTTTTTTTTTTTGCAGTTTTGGCTGGGACTGGGTTTGAACCCACCACCTCCAACATATGGGGTGAGCACCCTACTCCTTTGAGCCACAGGCACCGCCCTGCTTTGTGGTAATCTTAAAGGGTAATAGGAATCACCACAGTAGCAACATTAGAACACCATTTAGAGTGAAGAAGCTCTTTCAGTGAAGGCTGGGAATGCCTCCCACCTCCCACCTGCTTGCCTCAGCCAGCCAAAAGAGGACAGAGAAGCCAGCGAGTGGAGGTGGAGAAGGGAAGAGGAAAAGAGAACGGGGTGGGGGATGGGTGGTTGAGAAAATGCACAGAGACTTTTTAGATATCCTGTATTTCATCAGAACAAGAAGAGATGGATCTAAGTAGAATATTCCCTCCATTCCTCCTTGGCTAGTTTTATTTGTTATAGCAACTGCCAGCTTGGAGCAACCCTTAGTTTCAGTGCAAAGCACAAATAAGAATCCTCACCTAGCTGAAGGCTTCTTCTTGTCTACTCTCTGCCCTGCCGAGTTCTTAAATGTCTTAACTTTGCAAGTTGTTGACACATGTGTCTCATTTATTCATTCAGTAAACACTATTGAAGGTGGAATTTTATAGTATAGAAAGCACATTCCCTAGTGATTAGTTAACTCATCTTATTGTCACCCAAATCCTGTAAGGGAGTTGTCATTTTCATCTCAATTTTGCAGCTGTGTTTCACTCAATGCCATGCAGCATACACATAATACAGTGTAACTGGTCCATAGAGAATGCACATGGTGGATGCTCAGTAATATTTGCTAAGTGAGGAATCATCTAGTTTGTTAACATGGAGTTAACAAAAAAAGTTTCAATATGGAACGTTAAAGCCTGCTTCCTCATGGTGGATGCCAGGTGAACACTGCACCCCTCTGTGAGCTTTCTCCTGGAATTGGCAAGGGATAAAACAATCTTTTCAACCTTCCTTGGAGAAAATGACTGTCAGTGGAAGGAAGCCGCAGGACAGCAAGGATGACAAATCTATTTGGCTCATCCTTCCTCCCCAGTTTCTTGTTCATCAACAGAGAGACCAAATGCTTCCAAAGGACAGGAAGGTGAGTCTGGTCATTATGCTCAAGTAAGTAAACAAGAATGGAAATCTTAGCAAAGTTTGTGCTTGTCTGGTTATTAGAGACAAACTCTTAGATGAACAAGAAAGAAAGATGCACCGCAGGTATGATCCCAGCTGTCCCCCTCCCTTTACCCACCTCCCCCTGCGGTGCATCTTACAAGGGTATATGTGAAACTTAGTAAATGTAGAATGTAAATGTCTTAGCACAATAACTAAACAAACGCCAGGAAGGCTATGTTAACCAGTGTGATGAAAATGTGTCAAATGGTTTATAAACCTAGTATATGATGCCCCATGATCATATCAATGTACATAGCTATGATTTAATAAAAAAAAAAAGAAAAAGAAAGAGAGAGAGAGAGAGAAAGGAAGGAAGGAAGGAAGGAAGGAAGGAAGGAAGGAAGGAAGGAAGAGAGTCCCAGGAGTTCTTGAGTCCAACCCATTACCAAAGCAGCAACCCCATTAATAATATTAGGCTTCATGAATTGACCATCCTGTATGTGCAGGCAAGGAGCCAAGCACATTACATGCCTCAGCTCTTTTCATCCTGGCAGTAAGTCTATGATGCCGGTCTTAGGAAACTCATTTTACAGAAGAGGAAACTGAGCCTCAGATGGTTCCATAATTCCCTGGTGGGGAATAGAACATTATGCGATACTGTTGATCCAGGCAATGGGCCAGCCTTTGAAGCAATGAAAGTCACATTATACTACCAGCTATATAATTTCTCATTGTGTCACCTATTGTCATGTTACCAACTTAGGATTGCTGGAAAGCTCAAATGAGATGAGAACTTTAATAGATGCTCATAAATATATTAGCTCTGTCCTGAAAAAGTGAGGAGGAATGTAAAAAGAGGAACAAAAAGTGAGGAGGCATTTCAAGCAATGAAAACAGCTGAGAAAGGATGTGAGTTAAGATGCCTATGGTTTGGTGCACAGTGCTGAAGCTGGTAAGCTGCACAGAACCCACATTGTGAAGTGTCTTGTACATCACCTTAATGAAACTGAACTTTGATGAGATACATGGAGAACTGCTGAGAAATTTTAATCAAATGAGTGACACATGAGAGTTGTTTAGCGAAACCACTGTTTAAAGACATGGGTGCTACGCATCAATTTATCAAGCCATCTTCCTACTCATCTATCCATCCACCACCACCCCCCATTCAATCACCCCTGTGTTCAAAGAGTAATTAAGTGCCAGCTCTGTGTCCAGAGTTAGGCTAGTCCCTGAGGAGGCAGGATTTTTGGCATGACCTCTGCTCTTATGGAGCTTCTTGTCATGTGACATCACTGAGGAGACTGTGGCACTAACACAGAAAATGTATGACTCTGGCATGAACAAGGGACCACAAGTCAGAATTCCTAAGGAGCAAAAATGGGCACAGCTGGGAGATTGGGTGTGTAGTTATGAGGTGGGGGAGAGGGCTGAGAAAAGGGAAGAGAGAGGAAGGAAGGAAGGAAGGAAGGAAGGAAGGAAGGAAGGAAGGAAGGAAGGAAGGAAATAAAAAAGGAAGGAAAAAGGAAAGGAAAGAAAGAAGGGAGGAGGGGAGGGAAGGAGAAAGGGAGAGGAAGAGAAAGGGAAAGAATGGAAGAAAAGGAAAAAACAAAGAATTAAACAAATAGAAGTGTAAAAGTCCTGTTACTTCATTATTAATACATATCGTTTTGTATATATAGTGATAAACGAAAAGTTCCATGTTTATATAAGCTATCCTCTAGAAATAAGACCATATATGTGTATAGAACTATATTTATACACTTATGCTGATCCAAATTTACATTTATGAAGCTCTATACATACACTGATTATTTATCTACGCATACACTGTATATATGACAGCTGTTGCCATGAATATAGTCATAAAAATTTGGCACCAAGTCTTTTTTCCAGGTGACTAGTTAAGCACAACTGAAGTATTCTGGGCAGAAAAGTGGAGAAAACACTGACACAAATAAGGAACAAATGAAAACAGCTAGTGCCATGTGATAATTTCTCATGGAAAACCCAACACTTGGAATATATTATATGGTTACATAAGCGGTATTAACTGGGATTTGAATCAGTCACATCAAGGTATCTAATTCCTGGGCTACAAATGTAACATGGTATTACACACTTCAAGAGATACTAATCTATGAAATACAGTTTTTGCTCAAGAGAGAGGAGTGAAACCACTTTCTGTGAACAGAGGGAAGGCATTATGACTATATTTACCATCTGTGAAATGAAGCTAAGGAAATGTAGTAGATGTCCCCCCCCAAAAATTTGTTTAAGTAAGAATCTTCTACTTGTTCGTATGGGGTTTAAAAAAAAAAAAAAAGAAGGTACAGCTCCATAGTATATGAGGACTGGAAAGGACATAATAGTTCAATTGTTCATTCTGTGGATAAGATGCCATCTCCAGAGAAGCTATGGGAGTCACTTGAGGGCACAAAGTACATTAATGGTAGGGCTGTGACCAAGGTCAGGTCTCCTCATTTTCCCCCTGTGCCCTTTCCCCATCCCCACAGACATGTCTGGCATGGCTCATGAATTTGGTAGTTTTATGTTAGCTTGAGAAGTCGAAAAACTTAAACATGCAAAGATAAATAGGATGAAAATGAGTTGAGAAATAAATCTCAGAATTTGGCTCATAGAAAAGTTTATTTCTTCAAGGATATTGAAAGGGTCTGGGCCAAATGGATCACACAGCCTGAAATAGGGTGCTCTAAAAAAAGAACAGTGCCTTTTCCTGGTCTGCGTGTACTAAATTTACATAGGAGGAAAACCCGGGGCTGTTGGGTTTCCTTGGAGGCCTGAATCAGTTCAGGGAGCCCAGGGGCTCAGAGCTTCCAGCTGAAATCTGTTCTGCACATCACGCCTTGAGAAGGTCAGAGACAGTCCAGGAACAAACTTCACCAAATGATGGTTGGGCTGGATGAAGGTGTAGGGAGAAGTCTGGAGATGATTTTATTCAAACAAGTGATAGAACAAACCAAGATGATTTTGGCCAGAGGGCAGTGCTGACACCACCTTCCAAGTATCTCTCAAACCCCTGGACCTCTCTCCATTCTCATAACCACCACCCTGGCCTGGGCCACCACCATCCCTGACTCGAATTCTGGCAACAGCTACCCAGCTGCTGCTTTTCCTTTCTCTTCTCCACAGAGCAGCCTGGGAATGCTTTATAACATGCACATCTTACTATGCACCACACCCTTCCCAAGGCACATGGTGTCTCCTCACTGCCCTCGGTGGGAACGCGTGTCTACCCTCATGTGACGATTATCCACCTCACCCCTCCAGTGTCCCCCTCTTCTACCTTGCTGTGTGGGCTCTAACCCTATTTAAACTCTCACAGCATTGTTGAAGGGCTTTTGCTTATATAGGTCATGTCTATTCATAGCTACCATACTGTAACTTAAAACTAAGAACTTTAAAAACTCCAGAACATGTAAGTGTACAGTCGATTAGCTATCAGAGCATGAATAACATCACATGTCACATGTCTGCTAGAAAACTCCACTGTACTCGCAGGAGAGAATGAGAGTAAAAAAGGGCAAATGACGTCATAGTATTACTACGAAAATACTTTTGTCTGTGAGGACACCCTGAAAGTGTCTAGGAGCCCATAAGCCTCTGGACTACACCTAGAAAATGGCCACTCTGAATATACCAAACCCGTTTCATGTCTTCAATGCACCTTGTTAATAGTGTCATAACATTTCATGAGCAGACTGAGTCTCCAGGTCCCAGTGAGAGTCCTTCTGACTGTGTCCCAGCACTGCACTGCTATGACCACAGTCCTATTCACGCTGAATGGTCATTGCCTATTTGCGTATCTGACTTCCCCAGTGAATGGCCAGTGCCCAGCACATGGTCCCTATTGTGGTCACAGTTGAGATTGTCTTACTCTATGCACATATACAAAGTGCTGTTGGGTGGCAGAGACAGACCCACTGTGGGGGAACCCAAAGTGGGTTCAGTTACAATCGCAAGTTTCAACAGGAAATTTAACACCTTAACTGCCTCTGTAGAAAAAAAAATGTTTTTGCCCTTGGGGCCACACTGTTTTCTTACAAAAAGAGAATAAAAACTATGAACACAAATAACTTTCTAACTTATTGACAATTATGTCCTTTCTAACTTAATGACAATTTTGTTATTTTTCTATTGTTTTCTATGCATGAGTTATATGTAACTCACGTGGTACTAAAATCAATTTTTTACACTGCATGTCAAGTGAGCTGTCTGTGACTCATGACATACTTACTGAATTTATTTCTAAGAATTGAGTCTTCTGTCATTCCTCAAGTGTTTGGCTATGTCTGGACTGGTCCTTGGGGGGTCCTGGATGCTGACCTCTGAATCATACCCCCTATATATGACCAACAATGTTATGTCACCACACACTACCATATCAATTTCATTCAAAGAGTTGCTAGGCAAACATTCAAGGGGAAATAAGCACTCACAAGCTATTGCAATTGGAGAATGCAGTCCAACACGTGTGGGGCCTTTAGTCAGCTGGCTAGAAATGGTGACAGGAAGTGGAGGAGATAAGCCAATTGACAGCAGAAAATAGTGAGCAGAGGTTTCAAATCTTCACACAGCCCAGGGCAAAAAACTGTTGTGAGTTAAATACAACTCACATGGTCAATAATGTATTAAACATGGAACTAAACAGGGTGTCAGGGAACCTCAGTGAGAGGGCACATAGAGGGGATTCCTGCACTGGGTGGGGCCTGGGGCTGGGTGACCTTGCATGCCCCTTCCAAGTCTGACAGCTTGTGATTCTGTGAGCCTGGACTGAGGGCTTCTCCCAGGCTTCCCACTTGCTTTACAGTCCAGATGAATTTGTTTAGCCTTCCCAAGTTCGACTCTCACTTTTATTTTAAGCCACTTTAAAAAATAAAGTATAGTGCCATAGTTTTTCAACTTCGCCTTCCTCTCTGATCCCTCTCCCTTGCTTTATTCTATCTCTGGATCTTTCTTTCAACTCTTTCTAAAAATATAGAGGATAGCGGAGGAGTTCTCACCGATGCTCAGTGAGGAGACTGGTTCCGCTCCCTCTGATGCGCCGGTGTAACAGTGTCCGGCTCAGTGACCGCTGGCATGAGCTGACCTGCACAGGGGCTCGAGCAACTGGGTGGGGGTGGGCACAGGGTCCACATGGAAGTCTCCGTGAGGCCCGGGAGGTGGAGACAGAAGACGGAAAGGATGGGGGGTCTCTGCCGACCAAGTCACAAAGTGCAACAACAAGCATTTGGCAAAAGGTATTCTCTTAACTTCTATAGAAAATAGAGTGGCTGCTTTGTATAGAAAATGATGTTCTAAGAAAGCAGACTTCACTGGCCCCTTGGAAGGCCCGCGAGACACTGGCTGAGTACAGGCGGAGCCCCCATCTGTGGCAATCAGAAAATGCTTCCCCCAAGTGTCTCGGAGGTGAATGAATCCCCCAAAAGAGGCATGTTACAGAAATGAAAAGTAAGAGTCCCAACACGTGTGAGAATGTCTTGGGTAGTCTGAGAAATAACTGAGGAAAAATCAAAGACAAATGACGTCTTGAAGCCCCTAGACCAGTGGTTCTCAACCTTCCTAATGCTCGGCCCTTTAATACATTTCCTGTGGGTCATGACTCACAGGTTGAGAACCACTGCCCTAGACTCTAATATGACTTGTTCTGTACCCATAGATAGTCAGAATTTGGAGGATAGTATATAAACACACCCAAGCACTGAGTTTTTATCAGGTGTGTGGCCTTGGGCACTTCTTTACTTAGTGCCTCTGTTTTCTCCTGTGTAATATGGGAATAACATACCCAGATCAGCACAGGTGTTCAAAAGATATTTGCCAAATAAATAAATGCATGGATACCAGCCTTGCAGGATGATCTTAATATCATATAAGATGGTGTATGGGAAACACCACCGAAAATCATAAAACTCTGTGTACATTGAGAGAGATGTTCTTTGCACACTCTAGCTGCCAGTAAGCTTCCTGAAGGCTGGCTTACCTTCTGCTTCACGAGGGCTCCAGTGTCCTGATGGGCCGCAGGGCATTGGGGAGGAGGCATTGAAAGCATACTGCACCAGGATTCTCCCTTCCAGACAAAGGTCACATGCTGATCCCAATTCTCTAGGAGGCCAAGGAAACAGGAAAAATGCACTGACTTAGGAACAGTTGAAAGAGCAACTGATGAGACTAGGACAAAGGCAACAGGGCAGGGGACACAGCAAGTCTGTGTTATCCCCCTTTCCCCTACACATGCCACATGCCAAAGCTTCTGGAAGATGACTGTAAGTGAAATCCCCCACCACCACCCCCTTGGTTCTCAACAAGGATCTTGTTTAGGCCTAAGTGGCTTCTGTTCTGATGGTGTACACACTTCTCTGACTTTTAGCAATACAGAATCAGTAGGCTAAACACTGACCACCTGCAATAATTTTAATTTCAATTAGGCATGTAAAGCTCCTCTGCGAATTTGCTGTGTGGTTCTGAGAAAATCTTTTGCCCCATTTTGTTCCCAAAATTTAGTTCTTCAACAATATTTTTCAGGTACCCACTGTGTGCCAGGCACTATCCTCTGTCTTAGGCATTAAATACAAAGAAGGCATGGTTCCTTCATCTGAAATTGAGTGAGCTGGATTAAATGATGCCTAAAGAACCTTCCAGCCCTGACATTCCAGGGATGGATGAGTCACTCCTCGATTTAACAGTCAAAAGCAGTTTCCTTACCATGCCATCTAATTCATTCTAGCAGCTTTCCAAGGGGCGAGCCAATCCCTCAATGGGACCAGCCCCAGAAGTGGAATATTATGGTGGCTTTGCCTACCGACTTATGTCTTGTGTATCTGGATTCAATCTTTCTTTGGCCATAACACCCTCTGGGATCCTACTTGTTCCCAGATTTGGCATCTTTTTAGGACTCAATTGTAGGAAAGGGAGAAGGATAAGTCCTCGTCTCCTGTATTACTGTCAACCCAAAACTGCAAGGCTGATGGATTTCTACAGAGGGACTGGAAAGTGAGTCTTGGGAAGGTGTCAAGAAATGTCCCAGCCAACTCATTATTTCCAAAAATTCAGTTGACCTGGTGACACCCCTTTCATCATTCCTAGAGGAATCTCTTTGCCTTGGCTATCTGAACAGACACAGAGGAGGAGATGGATACTCAGTCATAGGGTCCTCTCTTTACAGTTCTGCTCTCAATGACTCACATGGACAGATCATCCTCAAACCCCAACCTGAACAGGTTATATCCCTGCCCTCTTTTGGAACCTCCATCCCCTAAGGCCTTGTGATGTGGCATTCTATGCCCTTGAAAACTCTCACTCTAGCAACCTCCTTTCTCTCCTCTGTAAACTCTATCCATCATGCTATGTCCTTGAACATGATTTGCTCTGTGAAGACTTTTTGTTGCATACAAGTGAGTTTCCCCCCATATATTGTGAAGTCCTTGAGGACAAGGTTTATGTCCTATGATCCTCTTTTACCCGTACAGTCTAGAACAGGGGTGGCGAACAAGTTCGACTACGCGCTCGGAGATCGCTCCTCAGAGGTCCCTCCTCAGAAGCAGCATAACAAAATCCAAACTTGGCAAAGAGCCACAGTATACAAAATAATGATAAGAGGCAAAGAGCCG